>PVJL010003635.1:136370-151675 GCA_004026885.1 Lyroderma lyra
GTATGTTTAATCAGTGTGTGTGCGCACACACACAGTGTTCTATCAGCTTTAGTTTTCGTCGATCTAACCATGCCATTGCGTCTGTTAACTGCCGATCATTGTTGATTATTTCCGCACGCATTTTATAAATTTGGATCGTGAATTTATTTTCAGGAGGGCCCCTCTGTGCACCCTGAGTTGAGGGCATGCCCCACTAGAACAATATTATGTTTGCTTCTATAGATAATTTGCTTCTATGACATCGCCATCCTGAGACCAGTTTTTATATTAATTTTTCCAGTAGGTTGAAAATAAATGAATATCAAGCCCATGGGAGACTTTACCCTGTCCAGAACCTAGGCCGGGACAATTTTCCTATCCCAGTGCTGGCAAGCAGATTTTTTTATCTGGACTATTTTTTCCCTAGGGGATACCACCTCCAGAGTCCTGGCTTCATGCAGAGTCCTGGTTTTAGTTAACTTTCTGCCTGCAAAGCCTCATTTTCTGTTCTTATCTGGGTGTTAAAACACAACCAGGTATTTAATAAGACCAACCATTGCCCACTCACCACTACTACCTGCCTAGATCCATTCTCACACAATTATCACTTGATTTTCAGTTTTCTCTTTGCTATTGGCTCCAAGAGATTTGTTTATTTTCTTGAAGGTCCTATGGTGCTTTTAAAAGGTTGCTTATTACATTTGAATTGGCATTTACAGGTATTGTAGTGGGAAGACTTTAAGGTTATCTAACCTACCATTGTTAGAAATAGACATTAACGTATTGTTTCTAATCATAATTACCACTATCATGGTGATGCTATAGGACCAATCTGAGTATTTTATGTAAACAAGTGAGCAGATGTGCCCTACTCTGCAAGTTTTAGACAATAAATATTTTTTCCCTTCCCCTTGTTTCCCCAAGAAACATCCAGAGAACATTCTAAAGGCCGATCTTCCTGTGTCCACTTCAGCCCCACGGAAGGCAATGATGGAAACAAATGTCACGGCACCTCCTCTTTTGAGACAGTTGGTGTGCAGCGATGTGACAAGGGGAAAGGTTTCTCGAAGCAGCCCTCCTGCAGCAGGGTGGCTGGGCCTGGTGAGAAAGGAGAGGAGCCCAACTGGGCAGCGACAAGCTTTCCACAGCCAGACGGCCCCCGGAAGCCCAGCAGGCAGCAGGACACAGCACCCAAGGCCAGGTCTGCCTCCCAGAAAAGGCGCCTTCACGAGCTCAGAGGAGGGAGGTGCTCCCCAGCTGGCTCCAGCCGGCCTGGCAGTGCCAAGGGGGAGGTGGTCCACACTGGGCAGACTCCTCCCCATCATCGGACACCGAGAAGCAAAGTGGCACAGGACAGGCTCGCAGGAGAGATCTGCTCAGATTTGCCACGGAGCACGGAGGTGTTGAGCTCAGGAGTGAGGAAGCTTGGGACGCCTACCCTGTTTGAGGATGCTCAGATGTCCAAGGAGACTGATCCTGCCCCTGCTCCCCTCTTGGTGCAGAGTGTGAATATCGACCTTCTCCCTGTAGAGCTGCGGCTACAGATCATACAGAGAGAAAGAAGCAGGAAAGAGCTGTTTCGCAGCAAGAACAAGGCGGCGGTGGTCATCCAGCGGGCCTGGAGGAGGTAAGGAGTGCAGCATCCTGGTCCTGGGATCGGCCGGTACCCCGTATGTGGCATGACCCGCCTGAGCTCTGTGACACTGTCTAGTGAATTCCATGCGCTGGTGCAACAAGCCCAGTTTAACTGAGCCTGCCCACGAAAGTCACAGCCATGTGGGTGGGGCCTTACAACTTTAACTAGGGCAGCTCTTTGGAAGGTGTTTTGCCAAGAAGGATTGGAAAGCACCCAGTACAGCCTGGTGAAAAGCAGAAAGCCTGAGTTGCAGGTGAAGCTCTAACAGGCTGTCTGACCTTGGGCAAATCCCTTGGCCTCCCTGACCCTCAGTTTCCCTATCTGGAAAATGGGATTTAACAGTGGCTGCACTTGTGCTGTTTATGTGGCTGGTTGTAGAATGAGATCATGTGTGCTTCATGAAGTCTAAAGCCCTACACACATAAGGTATTTTTTTTTCTTTTTATGTCTTTACTACCCAGAAATTAGTCATACCTCAAATACCTAAAGCAGAGCCTGGATATAGGGGATTGAGTGAATGAAATTTATTACAAAAACCTGTGTAAGCATCTACCAAGCTCCTCAAGAATGTGGGGTAGGTGCTGGGAGTGGAGCACCCTAAAATACTGAGCCAAATACCTCCAGGGGTAACTGCGGGGAGGAGGAGTCTTTTGCTCCAGGTTGCCACGTATCTCACAGTCTCCTTCACACTGCAGGCCCCCGCGGGCCTAGATGCAGAGCAGGCCTCACAATGATAAACAGTGCCCAGGGGAGCGCTGGCCCCACTGCCAGCAAGTGGGAGGCAGGTGATGTCCATCTCCAGAGAGGGGCGTGTTGCTAGGGGAACTCAGCAGGCAAATCACTGGGAACACAGATGTGCCCCATAGCAACTCCCCACAGAAGATAAAAGGGCCGAGGCACTTAGATGCACCTAACGTTGGCAGAGGCAGGAGGGTGCGCGAGGGCGGGTTTCGGGAGCTCCGGGAGTGGCCTCAGGCCTGTGCGCCAGAGACTGTCTAACCCAGAGCCCAGCGACGTACTCCGGGAGCTCTGGGAGCAGCCTCAGGCCTGGGCGCCAGAGACTGTCTAATGCAGAGCCCAGCGACGTACTCCGGGAGCTCTGGGAGCGGCCTCAGGCCTGTGCGCCAGAGACTGTCTAACGCAGAGCCCGGCGTGCTCTGGGCTCGCACAGCCGCTGCCACGCGCCTGGTCAACACTCTGGCTCTTGGCTGTCTACAGAGACATCTCACACCTTTGCTCACCCAGCCACACCAGGAAGCCCTTGTGACAGGGGTCAGTCTCCCCATCTTCAGAAGAGCAGATGGTCTCAGAGAGGAGGAACGACGTGTCCTAGCGGTACAATCCAGCGCTTAGAGCTGTGTCCGACTCAAGTCCGAGGCCTTTCCCTTGCCTTCTCAGCAAAGGGCATGACAGCTGTGGTCAAGGCAGTGGGGGCTGGGCCCCAGCGCGGGGCAGGCTGGAGAAGGGCTGCCTGGCGCGTAGTAACGGGGTGCTGTTACTGGTGTTGATGCTAGCAGTTGGCATCCATCAGATACTTGTGCCAGGTGCCGTTTGAGTAGTTTTCCATATAGTGGTAACTCATTTACTCCCCCACATAACCTGGTGAGGTAGACACTCCCCTTATCCCCACTCCTCGGAGGAGGAAGCTGAAGCAGGGAGGTTAGGTGACCCACCAAGGTTCCAGCCTTAGTTAGCGCCAGCACTGGCTTTGGACAGAGACCGGCTGCCTCTGAACCAACCACAGATGAGAGGGTCCATGCGCCCCCTCCTTGGGGAATCCTGCAGGGCGCACTGGCTCCCAGCCCAGGGAACGTTTTAAGTATTTCAGCTGAAAGCCAGCAAGTTGGAGCACGTCAGGCCCGCAGCTGTGCCCTCGCTGAAATGCCTTCCCGGCAGGCCCCGCAGCTGTGCCCCCGCTGAAATGCCTTGCCATCAGGCTGTTGACTCCTTTGAAGAGTCGGAAGCTGACAGGTCCTGTCAGTAGGTGCCCATAGCAGCAAATGAGCTTTCAGTCATTGCCCCAAGAACAGTGGGCTCATAGTCTGCTTGCCCACCTGGGGAGGCGATTACATAGGCCCCTTTGGGCTGCACCATTATGCAATTTGGAGAGCTGGGACGTCAACTCCCAGAGGGTTCTGGGAACTGCACACTGTGGGAAGTTGCTGTCTGGTGACAGTAAAAACACTTCTGTTAATTCTGTTATAGTTTCACACATCTTGCATTTTAGGTACAGGAGCCCACAGGCTGTGCTGGGACAGTGTGTGGTGTCTGACACCAAACCTGAGGAGCACTGAGGGCTGAGCAGGGAGCAGGGCCTGGCACGGAAGCCCTCCGTCAGCACAGGCTGTCATTATGGAGACCTGTCCAAGATGGGGAAAGGCACCCTGCAAAGTGTGCAGGGACAGGGCGAGCAGGTTGAACCTTGGGCCCGGAGAAAAATGAAACTTAGTCTTAAAGTGTGAGTTTTGTTGCCAATCAAGACTTGACTGTTATTTGAAAGATTGAAAGCAGATACTGAACAAGCTAAACTGGGCTGGAAGCTGCTGTGGCTAAGAGCAGTTGCCACATGAAACACTTGCGTTTTATCCCAACACGTGTAAGCCACCTTCCTGTCTGCTCTTCTCCAGCACATTCTGAGGGGAACACGCAGGACAGGCTGGGCCTTAAGAGGCCTGAGCACAGGGCTGAAAGGACAACTGGGCATGTTAGGTTTCTCAGCAAACTGGGAATGCAGGTTCTCCTGGAGGATGGGGGAAGAATAGAGGCTGTTACTCTGACCACTGGGCCATCAGACTCAGTCTCCATACGGAGCAGATTGGGTAGAAGTTGTGCCCACACAAAGCCAGAGCTGTCACAGCTTCAGCCAGCACCCGGCTCCCCAGTGCGTTCTCTGCCCGGAGAGCAGTGGATATGGAAGACATCTAAACAGAAGAAACTGAGAAGCGGTACTGCCCCCCAACTAGCTGTTCTCTACCGTTGGCTTTGTGAAGTCAGGCCTGGGGCCTGCCGATCTCGCAGCGCGCTGTGGGCTCACCAGGCGCAGGTCACCAGCTACAGGGAGTGAACGCGGAGGCAGCTCGCCTGAGGCTAAGAAGCTAGGGACCCGCGGCCTCGCCCACCCCAGGCTCCACCCTCCAGCAGAATGATCTCACCCTTGCCACAATTCTTAGAAACCTCCGCGGTCCCACCGGGAAGAGTGCAGACCAGTCTGTAGCAGTACTTACTTGGCTGTTGGACCAGACAGTACTGAGTTCGAATGTTGGTCCCTCCTGGCTCTCTACCGTGTGATCTGACGGCAAGTTACTCAGCCGTTTCCCGTTGCACCGAGCTGTAATTGACTTGTAAGTGTAAGGTGTATGGCATGGTGATTTGGCTAACAGACGAGTATATTATGAAGTGATAACCACGAGTTTAATTAACATCCATCATCTCATATAAAATTTTAAAAAAGGAAAAAGGTTTATTTGCTTGTGATGAGAACTCTTAGGATTTACTCTCTTAACAACTTTTATATATGAGGGCTGTCCAGAAAAAATCCGGCCATAAAAGCCTCTAGTTTTCATATTACATGGCTGGATACTTTCTGGACAGCCCTTGTATACCATAAGCAGACATTAACTATAGTTATCATGTACATTATATCCCCAGTACTTACTTACCTTACATTGGACCGCCACCCAATATCCTCTGCCCCCAACCCTTGCCTCTGATAGCCACAAATCAGATCTCCTTTTCTGTGGATTTGGTTTTGTTTTTTTGGTTTGTTTTTTTTAAGATTTTACATGTAGGGAGATAATACAGTATTTGTCTCTTAGTTCATTTAGCACAATGCCCTATTTTGTCACAAATGGCAGGATTTCCTTTCTTACAGCTGAATAATATTCCGTGTCTCTGTATCACTTCTTTATCCATTCATGTGTCGGCGCACACTCCAGTTATTTCCAAATGGCTATTGTAAATAGTGCTGTTATGAACATGGGGGTGCACATCTCTCTCTGACATTCTGTTCTAATTTCCTCAGTTATATCCCCAGATGTGGAAATGCTGGATCATGTGGTAGCTCTTTTTTTAATTTGAGGGGGGAAACTCTATCCTGTTGTTCATAGTGGTTGCACCAATTGACATTCCCACCAACAGTGACCAAGGAACTTTACATCTTCTTTGGAAAAATGTTTATCTGGGTTCTTTGCCCATTTTTTCACTGGTTATTTGGTTTTTTGTTTTGAGTTCTTTATATAATTTGGATACTAACCTCTTATCTAGTAAGTTGTTTGCAAATACTTTTTCCCATTCCATAGGTTGTCTTTATTTTGTTGGTCATTTCTTTTGCTGTACAGAAGTGTTTTAGTTTGATGTAGTCCCACTTGTCTTTTTTTGTTGCTTGTGATTTAGGTGTCACATCCAAAAAGTCATTGCCAAGGCTCATGTCAAGGAGCTATTGTCCTGTTTTCACCTCCTAGGTTAAATTAATTCCTAAGTATTTTATTGTTTCTGATGCTATTGTAAATGAGATCATTTTGTTCATTTCTTTTTCAGATAATTTGTTGTTAGTGTATAGAAACACTACTGATTTTTGTATGTTAATTTTGTATCCTGCAGATCACCCAATTTGTTGATTGGATCTAAGGTGTCTTCTCTTTTTTTGGTGGAGTCTTTAGGATTTCCTATATATAAAATTTGTCACCTGCAGGGGGGTGGTTCCCAGGTGGTATAGTGGCTAAGGCTTCAGCACTCTCAATGCTGCGGCCTGGGTTCGATTCCTAGTCAGGGAACCACACACACACACAAATGTATATCACCTGCAATGAGAGACAATTTTACTTCTCCCTCTCCAATTTACAGCCTTTGTTTTATTTCTCTCCCTCACTGCCCACTCTCCCCTGGACTTCTAGTACTATGGTAAGTAGGAACAGTGAGAGTGAGCACCCTTGTCTTATTGCCGATCTTACAGGAAAATCTTTCAGCCTTTCGTCATTGAGTATGATGTTGGCTGTGGGCTTCCAGCCTTTATATTATGTTGAGGTATGTTCCTTCTATACTTAATTTAAGGGTTTCTTATCATGAACAGATTTGAACTTTGTGAGATGCTTTTTCTGCCTTCTGAGATGATCATACTTTTTTTTTCATTCTATTAATGTGATATTTCACATTGATTAACTTCTATATGTTGAACCATCCTTGCATCCCAGGAATAAATCCCACTTGAGTATGGGGAGTGATCCTTTTAATGTGCTGCTGAATTTGGTTTGCTAGTATTGTATTGAGTGTTTTTGCATGTATGTTCATCTAGGATATTGGGCTGATAGCTTTCTTGTAGTGTCCTTTCCTGGATTCGGTGTCAGGGTATTGCTGGCCTTGTGAAGCAAGTTTGGGAGTGTTCCCTCTGAGTTTTTGGAAGAGTCTGAGAAGGATTGGCATTGATTTTTCTTCAAATGTTTGGTAAAATTCATCAGTGAAACCATTTGGTCCTGGACTTTTCTTCATTTGGAGATTTTTGATTACTAATTCAATCTCCTTACTCATTATGGGTCTGTTCAGATTTTCTGTTCTGTCCTCATTCAGCTTTGGCAAGTTGTATGTTCTTAAGAAGTTTTCCATTTCTTCTACATTGTCCATATTGTTAACGTATGGGCATTAATAGTAGCCTCTTATGATCATTTGTATTTCTGTGGTATCAGATGTAATATCTCCGTTTTCACTTGTAATTTTGTTGATTTGGATCCTGTTTTTTCCGTTTCTAGCGAATGGTTTGTCAGTTTTATCTGTTCAAAAAAACCAACTCTCGGTTTCCTTAATTTTTTCTCTTGTTTTCCTGTTTTCAATTTCATTTATTTCTGCTCTAATCTTTATTTTTTTCTTCCTTCTGCTAACTGTGGACTCAGTTTGTTCTTCTTTTAATAGTTACTTAAGATACACAGGTTGTTTGAGATCCTTCTTGTTTCTTAATGTGGGCATTTATTGCTATGAACTGCTCTCTTGGAAATGCTTTTGTTGCATCCCATAATCTGTGCTTCCATTTTTGTCTCTCAAGATACTTATTTCCCCTGTAATTTCTTCTTTGCTCCATTGGTTTTTCAGGAGATGTTACTTAATTTCTGTCTATTCATGAGTTTTCCAGTTTTCCTCCTGTTAATGATTTCTAGATTCATATCGTTATGATCAGAGAAGATACTTGATACGATTTCAGGCTTCATGAATTTGCTAAGACGTGTTTTGTGGCCTAACACATGGTCTATCCTCTGAAATGTTCCATGTGTGCTTAAGAAGCATGTGTCTACTGCTTTAGAATGTTCTGTATGTTAAGGTCCATTTTGTCCCTAGTGGTGTTCAAATCCACCATTTCTTTATTGATTCTGTGTCTGGATAATCTGTTCATTGTCAAGTATAGGGTATTAAACTCTCCACCTATTACTGTATCGCTGTTTGTTCCTTCTGTTTCTGCTTTATATATTTAGGTGCTCTTATATGTATATATTTACAATTGTTTTATCTTCTGATGGACTGACCCTTTTATCATTATATGATGACTTTCTCTCTCCTTACTATTTGTAAAGTTAGTTTTATCTGGTATAAATATAGCTACCCCTGACTTTTTGTTATCATTTTTTGAATTATCCTTTTCCATCCCTTCACGGTCATTCTGTATGTGTTTTTAAGGTTACAGTGAGGCTTTTGTAGGCAGCATATTGTTGGATCTTGTTTTTTGTTTTTTGTTTGTTTAATCCATGCAGCCTATTTTGGTTGGGGAATTTAATCCATTTACAATAAATTATTGATGAGTAAGAAAGAGTTTACTACTGCCATTTTGTTCATTGTTTTCTGGATGCTTTATAGATCCACTGTTCCTTGTTCTTATCCTGCAGTTCTTTTTGGCTTTGATGATTTTTGGTATCAGTATGCTTTAACTTCTTTTGTGTAATTAGTACAAGTTTTTCCCTGGGGTCACCATGGGACTTACATAAAATATCTTAAAATTGTAACACCTTATTTTAACTGGTAACAGCTTAACTTTGATAACATACCTAAACTTTACACTTTTATTTCTCCCTCCTCCCCACATTCAAGGTTACTGATGTTACAGTTTACATATTTTTTTCATACTGTGTATTCAATAACAAATTATTATAGTGTGGTTACTTTTCCTACATTTGTTCTTCTCTTCTAGGATTTTATCACTGGTGTTTTGTCCATGATCAGTTGTTAGTTGTTCTTGTGAGGGAGAATGAAGTCAGGAATGACATATGTCACTGTCTTGGTGATATCACCTCTACTCAACCTTTATCAGATTCATAGTCTGCCTGACATTTATTTTCAGGCTTAATCATAGGGCAAGTCCCAGGTATACAACAGGCCGTGAACAAATGTAGGCTCTTTCCACAGTGCAGCCCAGCCTTCCATCCTCTTCCCTCAGCAAATACTCAGTGGTTCATATACATCTCATTACTGACTTTCCTGCACAAATGCTCACACCTCTGCTTATGCCATTTCTGCCTAGAATGCCCTTCTCTGACTGGTAAGCTCCTACCCATCCTTTAAAACCCTGCACAAATATCAGCCTTGTAAAGCCTTAGCAGACCACCACAAATTATCAGTCTGTCTGTCTCATGCCATCTAGCTCCTTGCTCTCATAGTACTTCTCATACTGCATTTACTTGTTTATACATTGGCTAGTCCCATTTTTGGGACAAGGATTTATCTGACTGATTCCTAGTTCAAGAAGTGTTTGATGGAAAGAGAATTCAACATTCAACATACTGCACTGAAATGAGTATTGGGAGCTTGAATGAATCTCCCAAGCCTTCAACCAAACTACTCCTATAGCTTCAAGGAAACTTAAAGAAATGTGTTTTTCTCAATACTGATTTTAAAGCCTCTCCCCTCCTCTGACCCTACCAGCTACCAGCTCAGGAAGCACCTATCCCACCTTCTGCATCTGAAGCAGCTTGGAGCCAGAGATATGGACAGATGGAACCGAGAGTGCATGGCCTTGCTCCTCCAGGTTTGGAGGAAGGAACTGGAACTAAAACCCCCAAAGACCATCACAGTGAGCAGGACCACCAAGAATCCATCCAAGAGCAGCTCAGGCCCAAAGTCCACCAGGCACTCAGTGCTCAAGCAGATCTACGGTAACTGTCCTTCTGGGCACTTTGTAGTTTACAACAAGCACCCTGAGAGTGTCACATCAGAATCTGCAATGGGATTTATTTACATTGGGCAAACCCCCACTCAGGTGGAACTTACTATACTTTGAGGCACCCAGAGAACTCTCAGCACATTTAGTGCCTCCCTCCTAGCATTCTGGGTCAGAATTGGTTTGATGAGGCATCTGGCATCTCAATCCAGAGAGCCTTGTAGCCCCTGACACACTCTGCGCTGGGCTTCTTAACTGAAAGTGTCACCATTACAACCTGTTCATGATACTCCTGGGGTCTCCCCCTTTACGTTACCAGTTTGGAGCACTCCAAGCACAGGGACCTTCCCTATGCTAAGACAGTACAGGTTTGCCTCTCTGTGGGAAAGCCTCAGACCCAAGCACTACAGCAAGTACAGTGGTACCTCGGTACTCATTCATTGGTCCCGGCAGGTGCGCCAAGTACCAAAGACGACGAGTGCCACACGCATTTTTCCAGGGTGATACAGCAGTACCTCAGTACTCGTCAGTTGGTTCTGGGAGACATGATGAGCACCGGGACAAAATTTTTCCATCAAAATGCGTGAAGTACCAAATTCCACGAGTTTCACAGCAGTCGAGTACCAAGTTGTGACTGTACTTGTTTAATAGATGAACTGCTGCAAATTAAAACATTTTCAGCAGTTCCCTGATGGTGTAGCGGCTTAAGGCTTCAGAGCTGGCACTGTCAACGCTGCGGCCTGGGTTCGATTCCCAGCCAGGGAACTACCCACATACAAAACAAAAAATAAATAAATAAAAATAAAATATTTATTTATAAAAAAAAAAAATTTTCAGCTCTGGAAAAGAGCCCATCCAACTACACTCAGCAGAGAACAGGCCTGGGTAGTTCCCCAACAGAAGAAAAGCTCACCCAAGGCGCCTTTGGAAACAGACCTGGCGCAGGCAGCAGTGTCTCGGGACTTGACCCCGGGCTACGTGGTATTTCTACACCACACCTGAGTTACCTGGCTGACACTTGTAAGCTCGAGCCTTTACCTTAAGGAACTCAGAGCCTGGTCAGGCCACAGTGTCACTGGTCAAAGATAGATGATGGCTTTTGGTTGATTTCAGGTTGTTCGCAAGAAGGGAAAGTACATCATCCCACCAGATCTTCAAAAGCTCACTCGGTGCTGTGCCTCAACTCAGGTAAGGCAGCAAAGTGTGGGGAGGAATTTCCCTTTTGTTTCATCCCCAAAGATAGAAGACTCAGAACAGAGACTGCAGGGTCTTCCAGTGATCATTTGACTTCAGGTATGCATGTTTTTCATCCCCCTTTCATGGAACAGTTACTGCAGGCGACATCTGTCTCCCTAAGACGCAAGTTATTTTTATAACCAAGAGCTACTGTTGTTAACATTACCTCCGACAGAAACAATAAATGGTAGCTGCTATTGATCACCTTCATGTGTTCACATAAAGGGGGAAATGAAAATACTGTTATTCTTCAAAGAAACACCTTGAGAGTCCCTGTCCCATTTTGGTTTCCACATTAAGATCACCCACGTCCTTCCTAAAGACGGGACAAGGCCCTTCACAACAAATTCCAGCTTTTGCTTTTTCGGGCCCATAAGGAAGACGTGAACGTTCATACCGCGGCTCCAGCTCAGGCTCAGCCGCACGCTTTTACTCACACAGAAGTAGCTCAAGAGTGTTTTACTCAGGGCCCCTTCATTCACACCAGCATTAAATTTGGGTGATAAGTTCATTGCTGTCAGCAGCTAATGCCAGGTCCGGTGTTTCTCCTGGGTGGCCATGGCAACACACACACACCCTGCCCCCACCGTCCCGACCCGCAGGCATCCTGCAGGACAGGGTGCAGCTGGGAAGGTGAACAATGACTGTCAGCGTGAACTTTAACGTTCATTTAGCTTTTGATGGAGGGGAAAACCCGGAGGTAGGGGGAGAGTAATTACTGCCAAAGCTTTAATAAGATTTGGGCAATTCGTGTAATACAGACAGGCTGATCAAGGAATAGTAGGTCGGGTAACTGGAAACTTTTAGAAGAATCAAGGCCCACAGTTCCATGTAAAAAAAAAACACGTTATGCCTGAGTCGATTGAAGTTTCAAAAACAGAGCTATCAGATACAACTACCACAGAGGCAGCATTTAGACAATCTAGTAATTATAAATTAGATAATCAGAGCATTTTTTACTTTGTCTCAAGAAAAATCCACTATCAGAAATCTTCAAAAATGTTTAGCAGCATAAAAGGTTCGTAAAGGACTCACAGGTAAAGGAAAGAATAAACAAAGTCAAAGACATGCATAATGGTTTCTTAGGGTTTCATGTGAACAAACAGCTTATGTGTCCTACTCATATAATTCTGACTGGCTTGAAAATGGACAAGGACCAAAGAGAATCTTTTCCTAAGCCTGAACTCGGGGCAACACAAGGTCTTATTAAGCCCACCCACTCCCATTAACCATTAACCAGTGAATAAGGGGGTGGCCAGAGCTGGTAACTACAATTGTGCTGAAACCTGTAAGAAAACATGTCTATAAACAACTTCCATGAAATAGGCATGACTTCAGCATACCTAGAAGTTTCTGCAATGTGAAATCAGATGCCAAATGAAACCAAAAAGAATTCATTAATTTTGGTCTTCTTCAAACCTTGGCTAGAAACGTTCAGTTTTTGCTTTGAGAATTCCATGGGTTTAAAGGTCTGCTGCTTTTTGTTCACTGTTCTGTTTAGCTTTAGGAAATTGTCTGGCACATAGTAGGTACTCAGATATTTGATGAGTGAAGAATGTTGGTCCCAACCTCCAACATGGGGAAAGGTTTTACTAGAGACTTTATCCCTTAAAAAGGAGGAGCAGGAAGTGAGCTGGATAGTTCCTACCAATGCTTCAAAGAGGCTGGCACATTGGTCATCTCGGAAGAGGACCCCAAATTTCACACTTAACTTCCCATCAGCACTTTTTGAGCCCAGACAATGAATTTCCCCCACTAAGAGGGAATGAATATGATCCGCATTCATTGCTGCCTCTCCACCTCCTCTGGTGGAGTGCAGGCCCGATCCAGTCATGTTCAGCACACTGGGCAGGAAGAGGCAGAGCACAGTTACTGCCTCCTTGGACTGTTTCTCTGCACGTGTTCGGGAGACATGTAACAATTTCTGCTCTCTAGTCTTCCACACCCACCCCTGCCAACGACCCTCAAAGCACAGCAGCATAATAATGATCACACACACACACACACTCTCTCAAATTTTTGGGCCCAGCTCCTAAAAATAACTCCCTTAAAAATTTCCATTGCAAGGAATAGCATAAGCATAGCTTAAATGACTACTAGTAACAGTACAAATGTAGCCTATTCCTGTCCAACTACGAAGAGGTATGCAGGTGACAACTTAGGACTTGGTACAGGAAGGGAGCCAAACACATGCCCGAGTTCCAGCACAGTAGTTCACTTTAAAATAATTTTACTGAAGTAACAGTGATAAAACCAGCAGAGAAAGGCCTGTGTTTGTTAACTTTAAAACTAGTCACCTTTCATGTTTGCTTCCTTGCTCTACGGAGTCAGGCGCAGACAGCAGCATGGCCTCAGCCGGGTGTCCTACCAGCTGGGCCTCAGTATCCTCACTTGTTAAATGAGAGGGTTGCGTAGGCCACTACTGTGTTTCAGCTGTGGCATCCTGTAACTTTTTTAATTCCAAAGTTATAAAAATGGCCTGAGAAATCCATGTGAAGTTTGATATGCTTATTACCTGAATAATTTTAAAACAAATCTGTTTCCTAGAATGGACTATAGCCAAGTGTGTGGGACATGGGGTTAAAAGATACCTATGTGCTTATCGAAGTTTGTGCTATAGTAGAGAGATGCACAGAGATGGAGATGTCATACCAGCTTTTCCAGGCAGACTGAAGACATGTTCTAGTCCCAGCTCTTCAAGCACCCGCCCCTCCCACTCAAGTTTCTTCCTTGAGAAATGTCCTGTATCATCCTGTCTCTACAATGAATTGGCTGTCACCTCATTTAGCACCATGGATAGTCCAAAACTAAACCCTTCTTTCCTTAACCACCAATGAACTCTTCCCGCCAGCATTAAAATTAATAACCTATCTATCTGGTATTTGTTTTTAACAGTGAGCAACTTGCAGTGTATACACCTCCTTGAGAACACTGGAAGATCAAAGAATTTTTCTTATAACCTGCAATCGGCTACTCAATCAAAAAACAAAACAAAGCCTCCACTGCCTACAGAAAAAGACTATGTCCGGGGTAACTGCAGTAGCTAGTGCAGAGTTCTGATTCTCTGTTCATTCTCTTCTACATCTTGGGAAAAATTAATATCCATGTCAGAAGGTGATTAGCCTGAAAGTGTGGTTAACAACTGAAAGAAAATGTCAGAATGTTTGCTTTCTACTCTTACACATCATGGTCTGTAAATTATCTTAACTGTGCTGAAAGCACCATGGTAGACCATGCCTATATAAAACTGCCTCGCTGTCTGCCTTCACCTCAGTCAGTGTGGCTGGGAAGGAGAATTTATAATTAACAACAAAGTAAGAAGCTGAGTGCTGAAAGGGCTGCTGGGTGGAGATTTGTGCCAGGCAGCCAATGCAGGCCTGGTTTTTGGCTCTACTGAAGACCCTAAATGAGATGAGGAGGAGCCTATCCCGCAGCAACCACCTTCATTTCACTGCTCTTCTGGAAGCGAATGCAACAACTTCATTATGGACGCCACATCCATTCCAACATTATCAGCTTTTAAGTTTTAGACCAGAATCATGACCCAGTGTTTGCTTTTAGAAATTGTCTATAAGACCATAAAAGGAGCTCTGTGCACCTTTATTGATTCCTTACATTTTAAAGTTCATGTCAGCCTCTAAAGGCCACAGGTTGTCGCCACGCCTTCTCTGCATCTCGGCACCAAGGAATCAGCGGGGCAGGTGTAGAGACCAGACATTATGCACAAGGTACCAATTCAGGCCTGAACATTCCACTTCTGCTTCCTGCCTAACCTGCAGAGGTGAGCAGTCTACTGAAAATGGCATTCCTACTGCTTACTACACATTTCTAGCTCTGTAAGTTGGTTAAATGAAATCTAGTGACCTGAGGTTTTTTTTCACATATATAAGGGCAAAGTTAATGTAGCAATGTAGACAGGAGGCGTAAACAGTGACGTAGTTGGCTCATAGGTGTTTCTAGGACTGCTTCCTTTTTCTTAAGATTACTACCACCCTTGTCCAGACAGTAAGAGCTATGAGCAATAAAATGTTAATTACCTTGACTTTTTACTTTGCTAATTATTTCATGATTATGGAAATAATGAATACATCATAGAAATAACTATGTATAACTAGTAGTTTTTTAAGAACTTTAATGGATCATTAGTAAAAGTAGTTACCTCAATCAGACCAACTACCATTTAGATTTAGTAAAATCCAAAACAGCTATAGCACTCAAGTAAGGGCAACCCCACCCAAAAAGAACAAAAAACCGGTTTCTGGTGCTGGAGCCGAGAACACAAAGAATGAGGTGTTCCTAGATGGGATCACAAAAATGTAGCTA
>PVJL010003636.1:0-115339 GCA_004026885.1 Lyroderma lyra
TTCCTAGAAGAAGAGAAATTAATTCAGTTAGTAGTTTAAAGGCATTGACCAGAGAAATAGGTTTGAAAGCCCTTGTCACTGGGTGGTTTCAGGATGGAAAGTCTGTTGCTTGGAGTGAGGAGCCAGAGAAAATTGATAAGGAAAGCAATTAAGACTTTGGACTAGGAAAAAGGTGAGACTGAGAGCTAAAGAACACGGAGAAGGAGTCTTCAGTGAGGTGGGGGGATGGTTGCTCTGTTTGGCCCATAACACCTTCAGCCCAAAGAGCACGACTAGCCCCAAGGAGCTGCTCCCCATGGCTCAGAGGCGTACAGTAGTACTCAGTACTCGTCGTTAATCGATTCCTGGAGGTACCAACTTTCAGTACACGTGCTGCTGAAGTGAGCAGATGATAAGAACCCAAAACAGCAAATAGCAGATTTTTCCCATAAGGAATAATGCAAATAAATTTAATGTGATCCCAAACCCAAAATACACAAAATGACCACAGAAGCTAAGATAAGACCACATGCAAGAGGACGTGCACAGGGCGAGAGCTGCCCTGTGACTATCGTGTGACCATTGCGTGACCCCTCGTTTCGGCTGGAAAGGGTAGTGAGTCACGGGCATTGAATTCCAAAGAAAGGACCAGGACCAGGACAAAAATGTTGCATCAAAAGACCTGGAGTACCAAATTTGACAAGTTTCAAAGTAGTCAAGTACCAAGGTCTGGCTGTAAGCTGCCCTTCTTGCCTCACCCCCACTCCCCCAACACCAGGCTGCTTCAAGGTGCTCTTTCCCAATGCCCTGACACCTCCCACTATCCCTGAACTCATGTATGTTTTTTTGGTGGTGTTTTGTTCTGTTTGGGGATTATTTTTACTTTTGGTTTTCTTCCTTGAAAGGTTAGACCAACCTAAGTAGTATAGAAGTACCCAAAGAAGATTTAAAGAAATCAGTTTGGGAAGGCAAGTGAGCCAGGTGCAGAACAATCACGTGTTGCTGCTGTATTTTAAACACAGACTCGAAGAATGAGAAGTGACTCTCAAGCCCGCCGTGGGACCTCCCCTCCCCCAACCTCACCATTGGACACACGGACTATTCGCGTTACACCTAATTGCTCCAAATTAGGTTTTGCATCTAATTGCATTAAAGCCTTGCTGACTTATTTGTGCATTTTTAGGAGAAGGAGGCAGCCTGATGTCAGCTCTGAATACCAATCTCTCCTTCATTCGGTGGGGTCTCTCTGGAGGAGAGGAACCAGTTTTCATCACGATGTTCAATGTTTTGCAAATTTAGCTAAAGTGAACCCCATTTTAGAATGCCCCTTCCTTCGTGGGGCAGCAGCTGCATGGGCCGAGAGAGGAGGACCAGAGCTGCAGGGTGGCACGGGCCAGGCTGCAGAGGCATCCGTGAGAGGCGCATGCTGGCACGGGCGGGCAGCTGTCTTTCTGTGGAAGTTCCATCTGCGGGGTGAGATGCTCCAGATTGGGAAGGTAGCAGCCCTAACAGTGCTCCTAGGAGCCAAAGGGACACATCAGGACCCACTCACCCAGAGCTTTGCTCATACCTAGGTCAGGTGTGAGACACCAACCAAGCAAATGAGAGGGGAGGGGTGGCTTCTTGACCGCCCCCCAACTTAAAATCCTTTGATGGCTAGCCATTGCTCTCGAACTCACATCCCCACTCACCAGTCCCTGTAGAGCCTGCGCCTGCTCGTTTCCCAAACTCCGCCCCCTGCTACTCTAGTCTTACCTCTCCGTTCCTTGCTCACTCAGGGCTTTCTGCTACCTCAGGACCTTTGCACATGCCATCTCCTAAATATGGAACGTGGCTCCTAACCACTCCAAATTAACTTCCATTCAGTCTGTAGATGTCCCTTGACTCATCATTTCCCGGTGGGAGTCATCCCCGGCACGGCAGGTTAAAGGGGGTTCCCTTTTCAGGAACTCTCGAAGTACCCGATGTTTTACTGCATTGACTGTATTTTTTGTACTGTTGAAGCTCTGGCATTTGAGGCCTTGGTCCTGGGGAAACTGCCCCCCCCCCCAAGGGCTAGCTAGTTCCTAAGAGACAGTTAATGATGCCCCATGCACGCACGCCATTGGGATTTAAACCCACCAATACCGAACCTACACCTCACCATCTCCTTTATCAAACCCTCACAGCTCGAGTCAATACCCCCCACCCCTGCACAACATCACCCCAGGGCCAGGTACTGGACCATTAGGAACCCACCACCCAGAGCCTGCCGAAATTATTCGAACTACCCAATGCTACGCTCACTCAGAACACCTGCCCTGCCTCACCCCCGCCTCGCCCTGGCCCCTCTGCCCACTGACCCACCCCGGTCCACCCCCTGTGGCCCTGGATGGCATGTGGTCTCTGTCCCTGTTTCTAGGGTCTACAAATACAAGCTGCTTACACTTAAAAAAAAATCTTTTTTCTTTTCTCTTTTTTTTCTTTTTGTATGTATGTAAGATGATGGATGTTAACTAAACTTATTATGGTAATAATTTCCTAACATATGTCAGTCAAATCATTGTGCCCTACACAAACTTATACGCTGTTGTATGTCAGCCATGGCTCAGTAAAACTAGTGGGGGCGGGGGGGTGGTTCTTTCTTCAGGGCCATCTTTTCCACATCTGCTCTTACCATACTGGCCAAAAGCGAAGCCCAGTGCACTTTAACACGTTTACTGTCACAGGACTTTCCTTGGCCATTCTGGTGGCTGTTTTATGTCTCCCCCACTTGACTGTAATAAGAGAAGGTTTCCTGTCTGTCTGGTCTTGCTTTTGCGTCCCAGGACCTAGAACATCTTCTGAGATGTTAGAAGAAAGAAAAACTATTTCCAGCTCCATGAGAAGTCCGAGCAGAAACCTGCCGTAATGGGCAGGTTGACCCAGCCAAATATGGGAACTGAATGGACACCTTGGCCTAGGTGGGTACCCAGAGCTCCTCTAAGATGACGAGGAGGCCAGGTTAGTGGCAGTAGGACCAGCACCAGAGTCTATCAGCCGGAGAAATAAGCTCAATTCCAGTTAGGCCTGGGTCAATGGTATGCAGGTTAAAGACATCAATGTCTTGTTGACGGGGCTTGGGGCTTGGAGCGACACAGGCCCACTGACCAGTGAATCAGTGTTGTAGCATCTCCCACCCTGCGTGAGGCCCCACAGGCCACTGCCTTCACTGAGGCTGTCCACCGCCCAGGAAACACGGGGACGCTCAAATGATACACGAGGGAGGGGTCAGGAAATGGGGGTCCTCATGGCCAAGCAGAAACTTCTAAGTGGCCAAGAACCTACTTGGTGCTGTGTATGAGCTCATGTGTTCACTTTTATTTATTTATTTTGTTCTATTTTTATTGTGATATAATGGACATATTGATGCAGGTATACAGTTGCAGCGTGACCACCACAGCCTCCGTGATGCTTCTCTCACATCACAGAACTGTCATTTCCTTTTTATGGTGAGAACATTTAAGATCTAGTCTCTTAGCAGCTTTGGAGTATAGAATACAGTATTGTTGACTATAAAAGGAGCTTGCTTTTCATATTCGGGAGAAAGCAGCTGTGTTCTCAGCACACCCTTAGGACATTGCAGAGCGTTTCTGGGAATATGTTCGCGGATGCCCAAGGGCGCTGAGGAACACACTGTGAGTGATGGTTGACATAGCTGAAACCGTAAAATAACAGCACCGATAGCCAGCTCCCAGGGCTTAATCACAGGAGGCAAGAGTGTCACTCTGCTTCTCGCTTTCTGTTTAAAATGCGTCACAGAGGCTAAACAGACATCCTGTGCGTTGTGCTGGAAGCTTCGGCTCTGTTCTCTGACACAGCATGTCCAATTAGGAGGCCAGCATCTAGCACCTCTGACCCCATCTGTGGGAGGCAGGCTCCCAAGCCCCGGTTCTATTTCCAGCCCGAGATGATGAGCCCAGGAAGGTGACGCATCCAAACTCCTCGCCCGTTGTTTCTTAATTGACAGCCTGAAAGCATCGCATCAAATGATCCTTCCTCCAAACCCAATTAAGTAGCTTGCTTCTCCCAGAAGGCAAGTTTTTAAAAATTCCCTTTTATCACCATTTTCCGTTGCCATTCCCCAACTCCTAACCACCTCCCCATAGCCAAGCATACTAAGGTGTTTAATGTGCATCCTTTTGGCTTATTTGTATACTTTGTAGAAGGAGCTTTGTTGTCCTACGTGTGTGTGTGTTTAATTTATGTAAATTGCATTGTGTTCGCTGTCATCTTCCATTTCTTACACTTTTTTCCCACTGATCACTGTGCTTCTATGTAAACAGGATTCACCTAATCTGCACAGTATGAAGGCCCCTACCTTACCCTGCCACTGACCCAGGGGTGAACACTCTGATTGCTTCCAACGCTCCATCATGGCAGAGCGTGTCGCAGAAGCCAGCGCTGTGATGCCCCTGACATCTGGGCACGTTCTTACCTCCCTAAGGGCCAGATTGCTCTCCAGAGACTCCCGAGAGCTCCCCTCCCCTCACCTGCCCATCCTGCCCAAGCCTCTGGCATTTTCCAATCTCCCAAACTGGTATGTGTAAAGCAGTATTTCATTAATTTAATTTGCATGTATCTGATTATTAATGAGTTTGAACAATCTTCTATATGCTTGATAGCCTTTAGGATTTCCTCTTCTGGGCAAATTATCTGCAACCATTGCTTGTTTTTTCTTTTGTGGTTGTTCTCTTACAAAGTCTATATATCAATGTTTTAGCAGCTTTAGACATTGCAAGTATATTACCCCATTCTGCCATCTATTAACTTTGTCTCTAGTGTTCTTTGTTGAACAGAAACCTTTCATTAAGATGCCATGAAGTTTATTAGTTTTTTTGTCCTAAGGTATTCATTCAGGGTTTTATTTTAAAAGATTCTTCTTACCCCTGTGTCACAAAGTATTCTACATTTTTTTAATGAGTAAGTTAACAGTTTGACTATTTATGTTTAGATCTTTAATCCTTTTGAGGTCCAATGTTGACTGTGGTTTCAATAGAAATCTCTTTTACTTTTCTCCATATAGTGAGCCATTTTCCCCAATCTCATCAACTGTCCCCGGATCTGTGGCACCACCGTTATTGTCTACAAAGTTCTATGTTTTCATGGGACACTCAGCCCTTCACCATATTTCACTGGTCTATACAGCTGTTCTGCAACATAGGCCAGACTTTCTTATTATTATGACTTTGTAAGATATTTTGATTTCTGTAAAGGCTGGGATGCACTTGATATTTTTAAAGTTAACTTAGTACTGAGATCTTTCTTCACCCAAATAAATTTTAAAGGTTTGTCAAGTTCTTTTTAAAGTTCTGGAATGGTTGAATACTATTTCATTGAATTTAAAGATTAATTTTGTGAGACTTGATATCTTTACAATGTTAAGTCATTATACCCAAATAAATGTCTCTTCATTTATTTGCATAATTTGTAGTGCCCTTAGTTAGAGTTTTAAAGTTTATGTCTTTTTGCACAAGTCAATTTCTGAATACATTATGGTTTTGTTGCTATCATGAATGGTATCTTAATTTTCATTTTATTATATTTAGTTCTGGTAGAGAAATCTCCATTGCTATTTGAAGTTTAATCTCATATCTTTAAACTTACTGAATTTTTTGTTAGTCAAATGGTTTGTATGTTGATGTTGTTGGATTATTTTAAATTAGTGATTATATCACCAGCAAATAACAATGGTATTATTTATCTTCCTAAATCCTTATATTGCTTTTACCTGGGCTAAACCTCCAGTACTCTGACGACAGAAATACTGATGCAAGGATCTTTGTCTTTTTTAAAATTTAATTGATCGCTGGATGGATTGATTGATTTTTCTGACATACAATATTATATTAGTTTCAGGTGTACAGAATAGTGACTAGATATTTTTATATGCCTTACAAAGTGAGGAATCTTTGTCTTTTTACTGATCTTAGATGTAATATATTACAGTTTCTCTATTAGACATAATATTTGTTGTAAGTTTTTGAAATATAACTTTAATCAAGTAAAGGATTTTTTTATCCTAGTTTACGAAGCATTTTATCACAAGTAAATTTTAAGTCTTATGAAACTCTTTTTGTACATGGATTTGAAATAGTCATTAGATTTTTCTCCCTTAGCCTATTAATGTAGGTCATTTCATTGTTAGATTTTTTTATTTAATATTGCATCATCTTTACATTCTTTGGGAAATCCTTACTTGGTTATAACTTTTTAAGATGTAATAATAGTTTGGTTAGACTATATTTTATTCAGAAATAAGCCTATGGTTTTTTTTAAGGTTTCTGATCTAGTTTTGGAATCAATATTACACAAGTTAGTCTCTTAAAACTGGCTTGGTTGCTCTTGTCTTGTTATTTTCAGGAAGAACTTACATAAACTAGAAATCCTGTGTTTGTTATAAATTTGGTGGAACTCCCATCTAGCCTTCTGTGCCAGGGTTGGGGACACGAAGTGGCTGGGAGCCTAGGGGAATTTCTTCCTTTTTATTAAAATTCATTTTTATTGTTAGACTTATTGGGGTGACATCTGTTAGCAAGGATTACATAGGTTTCAGGCATACAATTCTACAGTGCATTGTCAGCTTGCTGTATAATAAGTTCACCACCTAATGTGACTTCTCTTTCCATCACCTTATATTTAGCTTCCCCCCTCCTCTCCCCCCACTCCTCTTTCATTTTTATTGATGTGTTAATTTCTCTATTTCTTGTTACATCAATTTGAGCATCTGGTTTTTTCCTTGAAATTTATTAATTCCTTCTGGTTTACCAAATGGATAGACGCAGTGACGGTAACAGTCTTTTATTATTTCTAAATCTCAGTTGCATCTGCACTTGCTCCCCACACTTTTTTTTTGTTCTGCATTTTATCTTTCTTCTGTGTTTTCTCTTTTTTTCTTTGTTCTTCTTGCCAAAGATTTCTCTTGAATTAATATTTCAAAGAACCAATGATTGAGTTTGTTAATCTTCCCTATTATTCTTTATTTTCATTTCATTGATATCTGACTTATTTTCAGAGCTTCTTTTTCTTTATCATTCACTTACTGCACTGCTCTTTTCCCAATGTCATCATGCTTAGCTCATTTACTTTTAAATCTTTGATGTTTCCTGATAAGGAGATTTAAAGCTATATATTTCCTTCTAAGTTCTTCTATAGATGTACCTGACAAATTTTTACATTAATGCTTACATTATAATTGAAGTCTAGGTATGTCTTCATTTCCTTTATGACTTCATTTTGATTCCAGGTCTTTTTAGTACTACGTTAGGGATTTATTTGAACTATCTTTTTCTTATTAATATGCCATTTTACTGCATTGCACTTGGAGTGTGTGGTCTGTTAAATATCCGTCCTATTGAGTTTCCTAAGAGATGTCAAAGTAGATTCCCAACCACACTTTCCCAACAATAATATCTGAGGAAAAGGTTAAAGTTTTGACCAAAAATCAGCTTCCAAGCAAGGATCCATTGAGGGTCAATTGTGCTCAATACTGAGCTGAAATTAAGGGAGATTCAAGGGGTGGGTATCAAGCTGTCTCCTTTCAAACAATAACTTACTTTCTGCTCTGTCATCACTGGATCACTTGAAAAAGAGGCAAATTGTAGCCCACAACACAGTTGAGACATTTGGAAGCTTAGAACACCATTTAGAATTCAAAGGAGGAGCCAACCAACAATAACTTAACAAGAAGAAAGCCTACATAAGCTTGAACAGAGTGTTAAGAGTGTGGAAAGAGTATAACAGGAAAAAGGAAACAACAGGACTGAAGAACTCAGGCAAGGATTAGTATTTGGTACAAGGAAGGCATCGGATGAGAACAGGAAATAATTGAATGGTAGAAAATTGGTTGGGTAGGCTTGGTGAGGCCAGAAAAGGAAGGATCTTGAAAGTCAGCAGAGCACCAACTTAGGCTTAAAATGGTGAAAAACAGAGGGCCATTTGATGTGTTTGAACAGAAGATTAATATAATAAAAAAAAAAAGTGTTTTTAAAATTGTAAAGTTCTAATTGTATGAGAAATACATGCATGTACCCTTCGGAGCACAGATCCACTCAATAGGCATTAGTTACATCAGACACTGATAGAGTAGAAGGTGTATAGTCCAAGATGGAGCTGGACGGTCCGCTTAGGCAATAGACCAGCCCTTCCTGGCACGACCATGAGGTTTTTAAGAGATAGAAATAGGTGATATTGGGCTTTGGAGCTTCGAGCTCTATCCCAGGAAGACACGATAAAAGTTCTTTGAACATGTTTATTAATAGAATGGTCTCTCCTTTACCCTAAACTTCTTCCTCACTTTTGAGGATTTGAGAATAATGTGGTTCCCAGAGGAAATGTAGAAACAATGTAGGGAATATACCATATTTTTTTTTTGGTGGGTCCCCTGGCTGGGAATCGAACACAGGTCGTGGTGGTGAGAGTGCCAAAGCCTAGCCACTTCACCACCAGAGAAACCCTATATACCATATTTTGCGGTGTATAATGTGCACGTTTTTTGCCCAAGTTTGTGAGAGAAAAATAAGGATGCACATTATACATGGGTAGCACTAATTTCATATCTATATAAATGTTTTTAATTCTCTTATTTATGCTTATGAGTTGAAAGTGTAACTCTAGAAATCAGTAACAATATCCATATGCAAAATAATACCCTGAAATACAATAATTGGGTTTTTATATAAAAAATTGATACCTAAAATTTGTGTACCATAATATGTTAAAAAATAAATGCTGAAATTCCTTTATAATCCAAAAACAAGTACCTGAATATCAATAAATAAAAATTTGAATTAAAAAATTAAAATGAAAGATTGTTTTCCCCTGAAAGTTTGGGCCAAAAGGTGGAGGCACATTTTACACAGCCAAATACGCCAAACAGGGAGCCTCAGGGATTCCTGAGTGTTCAGCTGCCTCGCTTTAGGGTCCTACCCACCTTTACCCTAGTTTTCCTGCTTCTAGATGAATACTCTCTTTCTGCTGCTTTCAACTATTTACATATCAGCATCACCATGCCTTTCAGTCATCCAGCCAGTAATTGAAAGTTGCTTTCATATTCTAAATTTATTTTCTTCTTTTAACCAATTATCTACACTCTCCTAAGGCAGGAGGAAACCTATTAAGGTTCTTGCTTCACGCCTCCTCAAGCATTTAACAATGGGGGGTCACACTAACATACCCTTCCTCCCACCTTTTCTGGCCCTCTTGGACTTCTATTTTTCCAATTACTCTTCAGTTTCCGGAAATTCCACCTCCAGCAAGCAATAATAATTAAGGATGTTTGGCTACAAGCTTTAAGTAAGCTTTTCTAATTGCAACAGTTTCGCATCACTTTTGTTCATGTTGATAAGTTATTTAAGCATCGTGAATAATTCAAAATCCGGTTTTGAATTGTTAATCAGAATAATGATAGCCACAGTTCAACACTCTTGAATAATTCGATTTGCAGTGGGTTTGAAAAAAGCCTTGAAACCATTTCCTTCAACAACTTGAGGCTCTGCTCTCATAGCAAAATAAGAAATATTCAAAATAGGAGATTGGCTCCTTCTCAAAGACAGCCTTCTCCGACAGTGCTGTGTTTGTGTTGATGATTTTGAACACAGTAATCCGCTGGAGACCTGATGCCACTCCGTGGGTATTTTTCACAACTGCAAATACCTTTGCATTCTCCTTCCCTCTGATTTACAATCTCTCAATTTGAGGCACCACCTAAAGACAATGGGACAGCTCCTCTCTGCCTAAGATCTTTCAAGTAGGCAGAATTAACGAGTGTTACATTTGAGAACAATTAAGACTTATGCTTTGTACAGACATTTCGTGCTTCACCGATGGCCTCTTGGTGGACTACTCACTTCTGAAGATGTCACTCCAGGTACCTTCTCTCAGGACAAGCCCCAATGTGCATGCCCAAGTGGCCACCTGATAAGTCCATTTGGTTGTCCCATTATCTCAACACACCCGCAGTTTAACTGATTGGCCATAGCTCAGTTTCTCCCAAATGCTTTGTCTTGATCAATGCTGAGGAGGCAGCACGATGGGGGTTAAAATCACATCAGTGGAGAGAGTCTTACCTCTGAGATGTTTAAATCCCAGGTGTAAGTTCTGACTTGCCACTTATAGCTGTGTGACCTGAACAGGATTTTCAGCCTCTCTGTGCTTCGGACTTCCACATCTATAAAAGAACAGGATAATGCTAGTACCTATTGCATGGGGTGGTTATGAGAACGAAGTGAGTTAGCATTGCTAAAGTACACCAGATCCTGGCACGTAGTGGGCATTCTAAACACATTAAATAAAACTCTCTTCCACCTCTGGATGGCTCCAGGAGCTATCTGCTCTGCATTTTTCTTTTCCTGGTTCATGCCCTGCTTCTCCCATGAATTCTTTCTTTATCACATCAGTACCCAGCAATCCCTCTCTTTCTCAGATGAGAATCCCACCCGGAATTGATAGAGTTTTGTTCTCTAACTGGTACATATCTGCTGTTCCCATCATTTGTCATTTCCCTGGTGTAGGCATCCTTGGGTATTGATGGACTTTCTCTTCTATTCATCATCAAAAATCAGGGCATTCTTAGGTCCCAGCCTGCCCAGTGGTAAGCATGCAGTAGGTTTGGATAAATAGAGATTAATCCCCTTCAGTAGTTGAGTGAAAGAAAATACACGGAAAGAAAAGGTTATGACAGAAAAATGTAAGAAGCTCTGAGTCTGAGAGAACAGAGCATGCTCCTTAGCCCTCTGGACCACACGTCCATAGCATTCCTCAGAATTTTAATTATTTGTTTAACAAGTACATCTTCTTCTAGAGTGCAACCTACACAGAGGTGAGGATTGTGTCTGCAGGTTACGTGGGAATGATATCGTAGCTGAGAGTGTGTAGCCTTCACTGTGGTAACGCCTCTCTGGTCATGGCGGTTGGAATGTCCATGTGCTGGTTCGGAAGAGCCTAAATGTGAGAGGACCCAACTTATTACTAATCACCAAAAGTCACAATAGTTATATTTGTGCAAAGAAAAGAAAACTATTTACACAAGATTAATAAATTACCCTCTGTCAAGACTTTTAATAGCCTAGGCCTGAAATTCAATGTTAAGGAATGGACTATTCCACCTTAACTTTACATTTTTTCTTCCTTCCTAACACATGGGAAAAAAAGTCTATAAATTAGATCGGTGATGAAACAAGAATGAGGATAAAGCCCTAAAATCATCTCAATTTACTGTGCCACCAAGCACTATTTGTCTGCAATTAATCGTGACAGGCATCTCATCATTTGACTGGGGTGGAATCAGGTACCTGAAGGGTGACTGACATTTGATTTGTTTTCATTCATTTGTGGGACTAGAAAAATAAAAATTTTAACAGCCACAAATGGCTCTGGTGGCATTTTATCTATTTTAAACATTTTAACAGTGAATGGAGTGTCCCATTTTGGTATGCTCAATCTAAAATGCTCAGTTGTCCTATAAAGAAAGACAACGATTGGTGAAAAGGTTATTTTTCAAAAGTCAAGAAGCACCTGATCCACATCATTGCCCATTGGAAAGCATGCCTTCGTGGCCCAGATTTTTATGCTAAACTACTCAAAAATGAATTTTTAGAATGACTACAAAGGTACATGAAAGACATTAAACTATATTAATAAAATAGAAAGGTAGACACCCCTCAGTAAGACATCTTGACTGTTACAAGTGCTCTTTCTTAAAATGCTTTTCAATGAGGCAACATATTTCAGCCAGAGATTTAGTGTTCTCTATGCACTAACTTATTAATGCTCCTATTGAAGTGTAATTGTCAGAAAAGTTAAAAACATGATTCTCATATAAATACAAAATGAGCATGCGTCAAATATTCAACTCCTCAATGAATGAGTGACCCGGTAAGATATGGCGACTGATTCAAAGGGAATGAGAGTCAGACAGTCCACAGAAAGCTGAAATGAATTTGCTAATAGTTACAAAACTGATAACGCTCCTACCAGGCAATAAGCTGTAACCAAGAAGATTACCTATTTTAGGGTGGGAAATATTTGTTTTGGCCCCCAAACAAACATAGCTTGCATTGCTATTATTTTTCTACAAGCTAATTTCTACCTGTACAGAGTTATGAAATGTCTTCACCAGTAGTAAATAGGAAGTAGAACAAAGATATAGCTCCCTGGGATACTAGATAATCCCTAGGAGGTGTGTGCCTGCTAGAAAAGGCACTCAGTGATATTCTCTCTGTCAACTTGGGCTTCCATAACAAAATGCCACAGACTGGGTGGCTTACACAAGGAAATTTATTCCTTGGCATTCTAGAGGCTGGGAAGTTCCAAATGAAGACAGCTTTTATTCTGAGGCCTCTTCTCTTGGCTTGAGTTGTAGGCAGCTGCCATGTGCTCACTGAGTTCTTTTTGTGCACTTGGAACGAGAGAAGGAGCAAGCGCTTTGGTGTCTCTTCTTATAAGGGCACTAATCCCATCGTAAGGACCCCACCCTCATGACCTCATCTAACCCTAATTACCTCTCAGAGGCCCCATTTCCAAATATCATCACACTGAGAGTTAAGGCCTCAACATAGAAATCTTGGTGGGGGGAGGGGAACCAAAGCATTCTATTTGGAACAAATGTCTTTTGTGTATTTCACAGTTTAGGTAATTTTCTTAAACCTCTAAACACTTCAGCCTCATAAGTGGACGGTATTATCTGGTCCACTTTAAAGGTAAGGAAATTAAGCCACTGGAAACAGTTTTGAAGGAATGAGTTGAAAGAAGGATGGTCTGAGAAAACAGAGGACAATTAAGTGTAATGTGAGAGATCCAAGGTCAGAGAACGTGAGATGGTGAGTGAGGAAGAGAAAACAGAAAAGAATGGTCACTTCCTGGCCAGCCAGCCTGTCCTCAAGTTTCTTGGCATCGTATGAATGACTCAGGAAGTCAGTTGTGTTGATAACAAATATGAGAACCACCATCTGTTGCACGCCTACGTTGTGTTAGTCATTCCACATACACCTCCTTGAATGCACGCAGTCATCCTGCCATGTTATTATTCCCATCAGACAGGAAAATGATTGGGTCATAAAGGTTGTGGGGCTCGCTCAAGGCCACTGCTAGCGAATCACAAAGTTGAGAGTGAGTCCAGTTCTGTCTGGTTCCACTGCACTCAATTCACTCTGAGCACAGCCTCCAAACCCACGCTTCCCCCGTGAGAGCACTGTGTTCATGGTGAGGCACCACACACCCATTTATTTTCTTACCGAGCCCCGGTCACATGGAAAAATGGTGACATCCAAGGCACACCAGGTCCCTGGCACCATTAATTGAGGTGGGAAGGATAAGAAAAGGAGCACAACCTCTGTGGGGATATCAAGAATCCTGGTTTGGAAATGGTAGGTCTGATATGCCTGTAAGACATCCAAGCAGAGATGTCAAGGAGGCAGTAGAGCAGAAGAGGGCTTGCGATGTAAATCAGTGAATCATCAGCATAACTAAGTTATCTAACATGATAAGCAAATTTATGCCTCTAGCATAAACTCCTCTACAAGAATAATCATCAGAACAGCAACCAGGCCGGATACTCAGGGGTATAGTCATATAAGATATTCAAATATTGAAATACCTCCCTGCCTGTTGGTTAACAGTGGCTGCCTCAAGTCTCCCAAGGGCTCTCTCCCTCTCAGAACCCCTAGGCCTGCCCATCACCCAGGTACTAAACGTACAGCATCTCCAGGCAGTGACAATTTAGATGGGTCTCTATTCATGCCCTACCACTCAGAACATTTCAAATATCAGCCCCGGTTCGCAACTAATATTTCTTGAGAAGATGCTGTGTTTTCATCCCTAGTTGACTCTCTGTGCTTGCCCTGAATTGGGCAGAACCCACAGGAGAGAGAGATGAGTGACTGGCCCCTTCCAAACTCTCCACACCTGGCCAAAATGTAGATGGGGCTCTTATTGGAGGTGGAAAGCTGTCCACCCTGCCCAAGGAAAGGCTGTGTATTGTGACTAAGGATTAGGAAAGAAACGGAAACTGCTTGATAGCAAACTGTCTTCAGTGCCACCCGTCCTGCCCCCTAGAAGTCTTCTGAACAGGAAGGACAGTGTTGACATCCAACCGAACTCCAGATGTGCAATCTCTTTGACAAATTCCCACAAGATACTCTGGAGAAATAATCCATCTTCCGGTTTCATTAGACGTAATGCAGGAAGTCAGGAAGCACGGATGTGAGGATGTGAAGCTGATGGGGGCCCTTTCCTGAGAGATACACCTGCATCGTTCAACTGAGCGGAAATGGTTTTACCCTTGTCACACTACACTGGGGACAGGGCGTCATTTGGGGTTCTAATGGAGCCACATTTTCTCTCCATCCTTCTCTAAATCCTTCTTTTGCTTTGAATTTTGTATGTTTCCTTTTGACAGCAGGAAATGGCCATATTTCTGAGGTAGAAAGGAGAAACAATTTCCCATGTCAGAAGAGAGCGCTGCAGATGGGGTGAGGGGGAGTGTCCATCGCTGTACATCAGTTATGTTCAGGGATTCACGTTCCTTTGCAGAATACCTTGCATTCCATGATTCAAAATATTAGGGTTGCAACTATGTAAAAATAAATCAGTATGTAGAAAAATTCCAGAGGCCATTTTACCAATGCATGAACCCATTTTGCCTTTGGATGATGAGATGTCAAATGATTTCCTGCAGTAACTGTGCCAAGTCCCTTAAAGTGATTTACACCTCATTCTGTTGGGGGCCCAGGCATTCTCTTACGACTTAAACCAGATTGTAAGTTCATTTCTCTGCTTAGAATCCTAAACTAAGTGGTTAGTAATAGCAGATCACAAGCAGCCTATACTGAGGAGTTAGTGTTTCCATTTGCTACAGGAAACTACACCCCACCCCACCCCACCTCCACCAAGTGGACAGCTGGCTTCCTTCTCACCTCTCCAGTCTGGCAGGTAAAGGTTTTATGTCCTCCTTACAGACACACCATCACAGCTCTACCTTTTAAGGTTGTTTTTCTGCTCCCCACTGGTTGTTAAACCCCAACCCCCAACCCCCAACAGCCAGGGCTAGAGTGTTTTGGCTAGAAGTTTCTCCTCCAACTTCCTATTTGGCTTTGAATTCTCTCCCTTTTTCCCAACTGTACTGAGGTAACACCGACAAATAAAATTGTATTAATAATATATTTAAAGTGTGGAACATGATGATTTCACATATGTGTACACTGTGAAATAATCCCACCAGCAAGTTTACTAACACACCCATCACCTCGCATACTTGCTTTCGCTTTTTTTGGTGAGAACACAAATTCTACTCTCTCCGCAGGTTTCAGTTACACCCTACAATACTATCAACTACAGTCACCGTGAGACACAGTAACTCCTCAGACTTTATTCATCTTACAACACAAAGTTTGTACCCTTTTAGCAGCCTCTCCCTACATCCCCTACCTCTCTGCCCCTGAAAACTGAGTTTGACTTTTTATTTTTATTTTTTTTAGTTCCACATATGGGGTCATACAATACTTGTCTATCTCTGTCTCCTTGTTTAAGTTAGCATAATGTCCTCAGGATCCATCTACGTTGTTGCAAATGACAGGATTTCCTTCTTTTTAAAATCTGAATAATATTACAGTAGATGTTCTGCATCCATTTAACCATCGGTGGACACTTAGGTTGTTTCCATACCTTGGCTATTGTGAATAATGCGAGTACAGATATCTCAACACAATAGTGATTTTGCTTCCTTTGGGTAATACCCAGAGGTGGGATTGCTGGATCATATGGTAGTTCCACTTTTCCTTTTTTGAGGAACCCCCAAACTGTTTTCCATAGTGGCTGTATCATTTTACATTCACACCAACAGCACACAGGGTGGCATTTCTCCACATCCTCACCAGCATTTGTTGTCTCTCGTCTTTTTGAGAATAACCATCCTAACAGGTATGAAGTGATACCTCAATGTGGTTTTGATTTGCATTTTCCCTGATGATTAGCGATGTGAGCAGCTTTTCATGTACCTGTTGAGTATTTTTAAGTCCTCTTTGGAAAACCTCTAATCAGTTTTTTTGCCTACTTTTTAAAGGGGTTGTTTGTTTTTATGCTGTTGAGTTGTGTGAGTTCCTTGCATATTTTGGATAATAACCCCTTATCAGTTATGTGCTTTGCAAATATTTCTTCCCATTTCCACAGGTTACCTTTTTATTTTGTTGATGGTTTCTGTTCAGAGATTTTTAGTGTGATGTAGTCCCATTTGTTTATTTTTGCTTTTGTTGCCTTTGCTTTTGGTGTCAAAGTAAAAAAAAAAAAAAAAAAAAAAAGTGCCAAGAGCAATGTTAAGGAGCTTATCCCTGTTTTCTTCTGGAAGTTATATGGTTTCATGGTCTTAATTCAATTCTTTAATCCCTTTTGAGGTGATTTTTATATACGGTGTAAGATAGGTGTCAAGTTCCATTTTTTGCACATCTATCCAGTTTTCCCAACACAATTTATTGAAGAGATTAGCCTTCCCCGCATTGGATCTTCTTAGATCCACTGTCATAAATTAATTGATCATACCTGCATAGGTTTATTTCTGAGCTTCTGTTCTATGTGTCTGTTTTTCTTATTATAGTTTTGTGATATAGCTTGAAATTATGAAACATGATACCGCTAGCTTTCTTCTTCATTCTCAAGATTGCTTTGGCTATTCAGGGTCTTCTATGGTTTTATACAAATTTTAGGATTTTTTTTTATTTCTGTGAAAAAAAGTCATTGGAATTTTGACAGGGATTGCATTAAATATGTACATCTTTTTAGGTAGGGTGGGCATTTTAACAGTATTAATTCTTCCGATCCATGAACACTAAATACCTTTTTATTTATTTGTGTCTTCTCTAATTTCTTTCATCAATGTTGTATAGTTTTCCATGTACAGATCTCTCATTTTCTTGGTTGAATTTATTGCATAGTATTTTATATTTTCTGAGTTTATTATAGATGGGATTTTTTTTTTCAAATACATCATTGTTAGTGTATAGAAATGCAACTGATTTTTGTATGTTGATTTTGTGTCTTACAACTTTACTGAATGCATTTATAGTTCTAACCATGTTCTGGTGAAGTCTTTAGGATTTTTTATTTATAATATCATGTCATCTGCAAGCAGAGACAATTTTACTTCTTCCTTTTCAATGTGGATGCCTTTCATTGCTTTGTCTTACCTAATTGATCTGGCTAGGACTTCCAGTACTATGTTGACTGAAAGTCATGAGAATGAGCAGCCTTGTCTTGTTCCTTATTTTAGAGAAAATGCTTTCAAATTTTTACTATTCAATGTGATGTTAACTATGGATTTGCCTTATATTTTCTTTATTATGTCAAGGTATGTTAAGAGTTTTTATCATAAAAGAATATTGAATTTTATCAAATGCTTTTCCTCTGTTGAGATAACTGTATGATTTTTTTTTCTTTAATTCTATTAATGTGAGGGCATTAAAGCTGCTGTACTGGCTCCCAGTCATGGAGAATGTGCCAAGACCTGTCATTGACCCAAAGGGAAAGATTGCCGATAGCATTCAGATGCAGACTGATTAGAAGTCAACAGCTCATCAAGTATGCAGTCAAATCCCTTCCACAGAAAGACTGGGCGATGGGCATCTTTCCCTGCTCCCTCAATGCATTGAGCCCACAGAGGAACAGCTGTGACAGTGCTCAACTGTCCATCAACAACTGCTTCCTTGCTCACTATATTCCTGTGAGACTCATGAACAAAACCCTATTGGCTTATAGAGTTAGATATTTTAGGGGCCTGACCCTCGAATGGGAGTACTAAATGAGGAGCACTTGATGTGTGGTCCAAACTGTTCCTCCCTCAGGGACAAGGGGGGACTTGGGGGATTCCCTCCCAATGTGTGTGTGTGACTCAGCCTTCCCTGTCATTTCAGTGCGGGTGCCTTTCTCATTCTCCCAGGAAGAGAGCTCTCACCAGGAATCATATCTTGATCTTAGACTTCCCAGATTCCAGAATTGTGAGAAAATAAATTTTTTTTGTTGGTGCTACGCAAGCTATGGTATGTTGTGATTGCAGCCTAAGCAGACTAAAGCAATTTGCTTTTACCTTTTTTTTTCTGTCTACTTAAGTTTTCTTCATTGAGTTTACATTTCTTTTATGGAGGTTAATAGTTCTGTTCAATAAGTATTTCTGCTTCTGTACCTTCCAAGCCCATGTAGAATTTCACCCCTTTATCACCTTTGAAGTCATAACACTTCCTCTGGCAAATTAAAGACCCAAGCCAAGTTGGACCTCTTTCTCTTCCCCCTGCTCAGGTGAACCTGGAAACACAAGATGTTAACACAATATTCCTGTCACCCAGGGTCTTTGAATGACAATGATTAACAGAGATTGTCTATCCAATGGCAATTAATTGATTGAGAAATAAATCTATGATTTCTGGTGTTATTTGTTACAGCAGCATAGCCAATCCTGTTCTGACTGATATAGCTTCTAAACCTCAAAAAGAAAAAAAAAAAAAAAAAAATATATATATATATATATATATATATATATATATATATATATAAAATACCTTTTGAAATTTAAATAGCATCAGCTTTTGTGTAGAATTACACTGTACTTAGGACAAATTAAGTCATGTCTGTTTTCATTGGCGTAGTGGGGTCAATGAGCATTAAAATATCTTTCTAGTCCAAACACTCATCCAAACACTGCTGCTCTGTTTTCAAGTATTGGTAATTTTATTATTTTGAACTCAGGTCTTTGTTTCCATACATTTGCTTGCTAAACGATCATATCCCTAAGAAGGATAACTCAAAATTTTCATCAGGAGTAACTTAACCCGAATACTGAGCTCCGTTATTGACAGGTCACTGAATTCTTGAATGGCAAGGTGAGGACATGGGGCAGCTTGCCACAGTGGAGCATTTTGGACAATAAAGGCATGACTCTTCTAGAAACAAAAAGTGAAAGGTGACTAAAAAGGAGGTAGGCTCACATGTCTTCATAATGTTACTTAGCAAGAACTTCTGGACTGCTCGAAGAGTGTGGGAAATGCTTTGGTCTATGGGAAATCACTTGTCCTATTTATCCATTTATCCAATCAGAAAAATCCGGAGGAAAAAATAGGGTGGGACATGTTCCAATTAGAAAGCGGCAGCCAACTAGCAGCGCTAAGGTGAAGGTGTTTTCTATACAGCACAAGGTACAATTCACGGCCCTCGTCAGAACGCAACACAACTTCCCTCCGACCTCAGCATTCTTTGCTTCACATAATATATGAATAAAACATTGGGCACAATTTCCAGAAGAATAATCAGTTATGGAAATGGCATCAGTGAAACAAATGGGGACAGCAGAAACAGTCAGGCAGTTATACCATGTATGCCATAGTACAAATTTTTCCATTAAAAGTACCTCTGTCTCACATAAAAATGCTCTGCTTTGCAGTAACTACGCTGTTTTGTATCTTCTATGAATCAAGCTTGGGTTATTAAATGTATAAGAGTGAACAAGAGTGCTAATTACATTCTTCTTCAGTTGGCTTGGAGCCTGGCTGGAAGAAGATACAATTTGCTGCTCCCTATTAAAAGTGAATCTCCCTGCAAATGTTCTCTGAAATATACCATCTTCTTCTATACTCTTGCCTTTCCCACTTCTGCGGTCAGGATTCTATAGTAATTCTTTTGTAGTGATGCTCATAGCTACTGACATAGAGAGCCAAATGGGTCCTCAAAATGGGAATAGTAAGAAAATGCCAAAGAATTTGAATAAGTTCAGGTCTTCTCTCTCTAGTTTCTCTACCTTTATCACTCAGCTACTCCTAAGACATTATTTTTTTTTTAGTTCCTTGTGATTTTCAGACCAAGAGCCCCATGCTTTCTCTGAATCAGCCCTCTCCTGTCACCATTTCCTTCCCTTTCCATCTGGGTCTGCAGGGTCCATCACCTCGAGCAGGATCTAGCCAATATCCTCAAAGCCTTTTGTGCCACTATCGTTCCAATGTGCTACCAAGTACAATGGTCTCAGATTACAAAAAAAAAAAACAAAAACAAAAAAACAACAACAACAAAAAACAATTACTCAAAATGACATGAACAATAAGGCAGAGTAACTATCTCACATAACAAGAAGGCCACGGGTTCAATTTTGTTGTTAAAGGCCAAGTTCTATCTCTCAGCCTGCATCCTTGTATGTCACCTTCTTTGGGCTAGCTCACCACATATCACCTACAAGCACGGCAGAATCCCAAGGACGATCTCCTCTTCCTATCTCTTTTTAGAAACAAGAAAACAGTTTACTGTCCATAGAACCCTCCCCGATGCCTGGAGTTATATCACATGCTCAGGCCCTTGCTCAGATGACTCATTGGTATGGGGACTGTCACGCTTGGCTTAGACTAATCTGGACCATTCCCATAAATGGTGGCTGGGCCAGCCTCCCTTGAAAAATATGTCTAGTATGAGGAGAATAGCAACTTCACCAAAAATAAGATCCTGTCAGGAAGAAGGAGAGAAGGGTGCTAAGTGGAAACTATCAAGCATGTTTGCATTTTAGTGCATCCTCTCCACCTCTCCTACAGCCGGCCGCTGCTATCTTCTAGCAAAATCACGCTGCATGTACGAGGGATGCCCACTGATGACAATTGACAATAGGCCTCCTGACAGTTCATTTAGTCACATCTTCCCAAAAGAGGAATTTTAAACGTCTGTGTTGCTTCATCCCCTTCACATCTCCCCTTCCCTCCCTGAAAATGACAGAGAAAACTGGTGATCAGACAAGACTTCCGTGAATTTTCTAAATGAACTCTGCAAACACACCTCTGCTCAAGCTGTTTCTTCTTCCTTCCTGTGACAATCAAAACTTGTTCCCATCCTAAACGTGGTAAGTATTTCACCTCTACCACGGATCCTACCTTATCCCCCTTGCTACACTGTTTTTAACCTCTCTGTCATTGCCAGCTTAATCCTAATAACATGTGAGGGATGCTCAACTCTATCCGCGTGCTCGACTGGAGTCAATTTACCAAAATACCTTTATTATTCCACATCCTGACATTCATGCTGGTTTCCTCTGCACAAGCACACTTCCTGAAAATGCAGTCTGCATTTCCTGTCTCCTCTTCCTTGGCTCCCCTCACCCCCCAAACCATCGATCTTAGCCCCTCCTCCCGTGCTGCCACTGAAGCGCTCTCACCATGCCTGCCCATGACTTCCTTAGCACTTAACCCAGGTCGCTGCGAGGCCTTCTCTTACTTGACCTCTTGGAAGCATGGGCACACCCTTACTGGTCGCTCCTCCCTCCACTCTACCTTTTGAATTTGGTGCCATCCCACACCCTCATTTCTTTCCTGCTTCTCATCCTCTGCCCATCCTGCCGTATTGGTGGATCTGTGGCTTCTGTGCAGGGTTCTCTTTTCATCGCGTTATATGCCAACTTCCTGAGAGGCACCTCCTACTGTCATGCCTTGGTGATCATCTGGGTGGTACACAGGTGAGTGCACTGTTCAGTAAGACGACCTGGGCTTCATTCCAGATTTTACCACTAACACTTAGTGATGTAACTTGGACAAGTTACTGAGCTTCTAGAAGCCTCATACATGTGTATGAAAGTGATAATAGCATCTGCCTCTCAAGGGTGTTGAGAGGAAAGCAATTATGGCTATAAAGCACTTAAGGCTATGCCGATAGCTAGTAAGCCTTCAAATGTTTGTTTTGATCACTAATATTATTATGCGAATGACTTTTAAATGAGCTTATCTGATTCAAATCTCTTCTGAGATTCACCACCCTTTATTCAATTGGATATTCAGTAACAGGACTTAATGTCCAGTGAAATGAGCCACTCCAATTCAAGAAATCAAAAACTGAATGATCATCTTCCCTGCATGTGCTCAACATGTTCCTCTTCCTGTGTTTCCTGTCTTGGAGAATGGCGAATCCACTCGTGTACGTGATTGTGGACAGGAAAAGGGTGCCACATACTAGACCTGACAAGCTCTGGAGAGGCCTGCACGGCAGGTCTTACAAACTCAAGAGACAGACAGTAACCACACAGGACAGTCTGAACACAGAATAAGAATAACCTCACTAAAAGCGGGTCATGGAGGGCCCCATCCTAAGTCTGTAGCTTCTTTGACAAAGGTCAGCTTTTCCCTAAGTGCACCTGGCTGTGGTCTCTGCGTGTAAGACAACACACCTTTGAAATGTCAGCGTGATCTCTTTCTCCAGACCCCTCAGGGCAGGGACACTTGCCTCCACAACGGAGGTCAAGACCACAGCACCCCTCATTGTGAGTGTTTCCAGATTACCACCTCTGCATGCCTTAAATGTTCATTATTAACTAACCTGTACCCACCAATACAAAAGAAGTTTTTATGTCTCTCCATTTTTATTCAATCCCAGAGATTTTACCACTTTGCTTTATTCCGCCTCCTTAATCGACCACCAATGGATTTCATGGAACCCTTCTTACATCTCTTCCTTTGATTCAAATGTATAAAATAAGCTGCAAAGTTGCCCTCCTTGGGAGCATTTTCTCAATCTGTTGAGTCCTTGCTTCCCAGCAATTGTCAGTGTGGCGCAAATACAGTCATGAAAATCCTCCATGGGTGTGGACATTTCTGACGTTGACATGGTTGGCCAAGTCTGAGGCAATGGGATGTGTCCCTGAATCCTCCTATTCTGACCACTTCAAATTGTGTCACCCAGCTCCTCATTCCCTCTCCACCTTTCTTGTGCTCACTGCCACCACCTGCTTCAGACCGTTACCTTTCACCTGGATGACCGCTGCAGAGCCCTCTCAAACCCACTGTCCACTTAGCAGCCAGAGTGTCCATCTTAGCACATAAGTGGGCAATTCTCACACCGCCTGCCTCACTAGCCCTCTCGGCTCTGTCCCACCTTCCAGCATTTGTAAATTTTTGTTTGTTTGTTTTTCAAGGTCGCCATGATGGTTATGGCCTCCTTGACTTGCCTTATAGTCTCATCCCTCCTCAGCTCCTATCGCAGACCTATTCTTCCTTTAAATCTTCCCAGAAAACCCATTTGCCCTGGATATCTTCCCCCACCCTTCTGCCCTACACATACACACACTGAGTTAGATGGTCCTGCCATTGGCTTCCACAGCACCCTGTTCTCATCCCTTTCTAGGGCCTGAGTCATTTATCTTCCTCACTAGGAAGACTTTCCTGACAGCAAAGTCTTCATTTTACCATGATAGCCTCTGTGTCTACCCCTGGGCTGGGAAATTCAGAGTATTTCTTCAGTGAGTAAGGTTTCATTCCCCTTTCCTTTGGTTTTCAACCTGCCTCCTTTCTGTCCTTCGAACTCAGCACACTCAGTTCCCTTATGTTGGTCCGATTCCCACATAATTCTTGGTAATGTTCTTTTCATCAAACCCTTTATTCTTTTAGCTCCCACAACAGACTGGCACTGGAATCACCAGGGAGATTTTACAAACATAGTTTCCTGGTTCTGTGTGTAGGCCTACCAAATAAGGACCTCCAAGAAGTTAGGTTTCTATAGTATCCTAGGTGATTTTGATGAAATATCTGGTACTGAGAACAACTGCTGTATATAATCCCAGTACAGCCTGGTTTATATCAGTGTTTCTGGATGTAGAATTGCTCAATCAGATGGATGAATCCCAAATGATACACTAGTGAATTAGTATGATACTCTTTCCAGGAAATCTAAAACAATGTAGAGCCTTATTCTAATTAAAGTCACCGTCTCCAAAAGCCCCTTAAGAGCTCAACATAATGGAGATTTTCTGGGGGCAGTTTGGTGGGAGACATTTTACTCAAGGACGTTTATTTGAGCAATCTGGTGTCCTCATTTGTGGGGCAGTCAGAAACAGAGATATGCATAGGGTGGAGTTTACAGCCCAATAGGAAGGGAGTCGCATGTTTTATGGGCAGATGTGCTGTACGGTGAAAAGGCCAGAAGAGGCATAAAACAGCCCTGGAACATAAGAGTACTATTTGGGCCCAGTATTTAACATGTAGATTTGAAGTAGAGTATTCCAGGCAATGAGAAAGACATGAGCAAAGACCATACTTAGGAAACAGGGACCTCCTAAGTCCAACTGGAACGTGGAGAAAGGACTGGAAGCAAGGTGGAGTGGAGAATATGACAGATGAAAATGAGACTAGATACTTAGATTGGAGTTTGATCAAGGTTGGCCTTGAATGTTGAACCAAGGACTTAACTATACTTGTATGAATGCAATGGGTGTTGGTGTTGGGTGAGGCAGGGTAAATAGAAAACTATCATAGTTAAATATTCTTTTACTCAACAAAACACATTGAATGCCAACTATGTATGGTAGTATTCTAGGCCAGTAGTTGAGTTGTATAGTAATCAATTTCAACATCCCCTTAAAAGAAACATGGAACAATTTGGGTTTAACTTACTGCAAACCTCTTCAAGAATTCTTAAAACACCAATTCACTATCTTATTTCGTTATCTGTTTTCCAAGACCTAATTCAGACCTTGACTATCTACTGTGTAAACCATTGCAATGATCTGCTAAGTAATCCTAGTATGTACTGCTTTCCAACTAGAGTTGCCTGATGCACTCTAACGTAACAAGCAGTTTGTCTTATTCACCACTATATGCCCCATCATTCAAAACATTTACTTTTTATGGTCATTTTCACTTTGGGAAAGAGCCAGAAGTCACATCGTACCAGATCCAGTGAATAAGGTGGATGAGAACACACTCTTTTATTTTGATTTGACAGAAATTGCCATACCGGAAGCGATGTGTGACCTGAATCAATTCAGGTCACCGAGGCACAGTGATGACAGCACAACTAAAGACACTCATAAAAGAGGACATCCAGAATGGCTTCAAAGAGTGTCAAACGTGTGTTCAAAGTGAGGGGAAGTCTTTAGGGAGCACGGATTAATGTCAATGTGTCTTTTACTGTAATAAACTTTTTAAATTTAAACACTCACCTTGTTTTTGTTTTCTTTGGTTTGTTGTTGTTGTTGTTTTATCACACCTCGTACACAGCCCTGGACTAGACTCACACTGAACAATGTCTCTCCAAATAGCAGAGAAGCTGGTGGCTCTTTATGAAGTCTTCACTTCAGGTCAGCATACATCACTTGAGTGTCTCCTCTGCTCAAGGACAGGAGCACCCCTCCCTAACCATTTTAATAACAAACTCTATTCTAGGACTGATTAAAAGTTTGAGTTACCCTCCTGAGAAATAATTAACATGACAAAATTATTCCAAACACTCATCTAATAAACTTTTATTTTTCTCAAGCAAGCTGGTCAAGAATAGTTGTGTAACTGTTTGAACACAGGATAATCCAACATGTTCTAACCACTCCTTCAAAGAACTATAGCTTAATAAGATAGTCTTATAAGACAGAGTCCATAATTCTCTAAGAACAGTGTGAGCAAACCCCAGAGGACAATATGAATTTTTCCAGATGGTCATGGCCATTTTAGGCTGAATGATCATATGAGTCAGGTACTACTTTTATCCTCCTGTTATTGATGAGAAAACTGATGCAATTCAAGTTAAGTATCTTTCTCAAGGTCACAACGTGCTTCCTTCACACAAGATCTGACACCTTGAGCAAGACCTGTAGCTATAAAAATTGTGACAGTAAGCTGACCACATGCGCCATTTTAAACGGGACAGAAGACAACAGTACTGTCCTATTTCAAATGGAACATCTGGTCAGCCTAGTCTCACTGGGCTAAATTCAAGGTGTCAGTAAGCTAACTATACATATCATTTGAAATGGGACAGTATTGTCATTTTCTGTCCCATTTAAAATGGCACATCTGTTCAGCCTAGTGATAGAGTCTTAACTGAATAAAGGACTAAGAGAGCAAAAGTTTTCACAGAGAAATGAGCATTCCCCCCTCCCTTTCAAGTAAGTGCAGATAACTCGGGGACCTATGAGCAAAGAGCACCATTTGCAAAATACATTCAGCTAACCTCTCTATGCCCTTTAGAACACATTAGCAGACCTTCATCTTTGCTACTGTACCACAGGCCAATTGACTCAGAGTTCTTGGCTGTATCTGTTTTGGGAATGGAGTCATGTTTTTTTGTTTGTTTGTTTTGTTTTGTTTTTAACAGCAAGTTAAGTGTCTTTGACAGGGAGATACAATCTAACCTCCAATTAACAAAGGAAGACTTGCCTGCATTGCCAGGGATCAAAGAACAAACAGAATAAATGTGCATATTGATTAGATGACCACAGCTCCAATGGGAGGGAAAGACATATCCCAAAAGAGGAGTTGCGTAGAGAGAAGGCAAAAAAACTCTTTTCATATCATCAAATCTCAGTGTGTGGCTTTGGTAGACTCTGCCACGTTCTCGGACATGTGAATCACAGACAACATACACAAAGGGGAGGTCACACAACCAGAATGAGAGCATCGCAGTATCGTGAGTGAGGGGGCCTGGAACGACGGGAAGAGAAGTGAAGATAACGCCCACTCTGAGGCTGCAGAAGGGAAATGCCACCGACCTTTCCCTTTCCCATGTGCAGAAGGCACCAGGAGATACTTTACCTACAGAGAGTCACACACCAAAAACCGAAACGCATGAGGGAAAACATTTCAAAGAGCTTTAGTGTGAAGTCCTTGCTACCACAGGGAGGGGGGGAGGTAATGAAGCGTGGGGAGTGAGTGAGCTGGTGAAACCAACGCAACTAATGTTGACAGAATTCTTAGGCTCACAAAATGCCTCTTTCTCAGCATCAGGAAAGACATCCTGAGTAGCTAACTGATTGCTAGTGCACAGGGTTTCCTTGGCTCTACGTGTCCTTCCTTTGCTTGGCAGACTCCTTCACTTTCTTTAAGATGCAGCTCAGATCTCATGCCCTTAGAAAACTGTCTGTTTCCACCTTTGGCTGCTCCCAGGGTGAAATGCAAAATTACTGCCCTCCACGTGCACACACACACTCACACACACTCACTCACACTCACACACAGAGATGAGGTAGAGACCTAAGAAAGGAAGAGCACTCCATACTGGCAGGCAGCAGATATAACAAGCAAGGAAACTTGCAAGGCTTGGCGTGGGCAGCCGCAAGACGAGTCGATCCCCACCCCATCCACCAGAATCTTAAACTTTATATAGAGGCCTTCATGGGGTCCCATCGTGTATACCATCCAGATGATCTCAACAACACCTTACTCTCAAGGCTACGTCCTTCCAACAGCTCCAGAGGTGGAAATGGTGGGCAGAATGTCCATTCCAAGGACAGGGGAGGGGGTGAGAAGCTCTAGGTGGCCAGGTCTGACTCTCAAGTCAGCAGCAGTCACGTTCTCTCAGTGACCTCCTCCCAACACAAATTTTCCCTGACACTCACCTTCGAAGCTGAGAGTATATACCTAAGTCTGCTTTCTCTGTAATCGTCTTGTGGACTTGTATTGTGCATGTTCGTTGCTGTGGCTATCTGCCCCCACGGGCTGTGAGCTCCTTAAGAGCCATGACTTGCCTGAGAAATGTTTGTGTTCTCAATGCATACATGTCCTACTGCTTCTCACACTGTATGAGCTCAACAACTGCTTGCGGATCCAGTGGCAATATGTATTAAAAATACAACATATATTACAAAAAATGAATAAAATTAGACATTCCCTATTTTCCTCATGTTTTACAGAGATCACAAAAGAGGGCAGCAGAATTGTTTTTTTAAGAAATGGGGAAATTTTGGGGTTTCTGCATCTAACATCTTAGTTTGGAAATGTGACCGTATCCTAAGGTAGCCTATGGCACAATTGTGAAAGCTGAGTTAAGGTGCTAAAACACTCACCTGAAATTGCAGTGAAATTAGAAAACCGGTTCTTTAAAAATGGCTGCAAAAATTGCAAAACTGCACAAGAAAAGTCCAATGTAATCATGAAATGCAAAAGAGCCTTAAAACTGCCTTATTAACCACCATTGGATTTTAAATAGTTTAAACATTAACTCTTTGCTGCAGGGGCTCTCAAAAGCAAGAGATCTTGTAATGCTAATTACTAAAATGCTCCTAATTTGTTTCCAAGGGTTTGAAACAGCTCTTAATTGCGGCTCTATCTTTGATCAAGGGAAAGAAAAAAAATGATTAATGTTAAATTCACTCAGCAACAAAGGGCATAAATGTTAAGGTTTTCACAGTATAACTAAACATTAAAAACTGGACCATTGGCAAAGACTTCAGTTGCTAACGAACATAGAGATGGACTTGACTTTTCCATCAGTAAGTTCTAGAGAATAGGAGTTAGTCTGCTATGTGGGTATCTCATCATCACTCACTTCAATTTGGCAGAAATGATAAGATTGCATTTTTACTCACCTAGGTATTAAAAATATTTCAAGGCCATCATCTATTTTCATTTCAGGAGCTTGGATAGCTTCATTCACGTCATTCAAAAAGTTAAAAATCACAGACTACCTCAGGATTACCTGAACATTTTCCTAAAATAAAAATGCTGCAGGTTGCATCAAAAACTATTGATTACTTTCACCACAATTTTTTATTTATGGGTAGAAGAAATTGCTTTAAAATATATTCAAACTAACAGGTAAATACATCAGAAAAAAAAATGAAGAGAAATACGGATGGAAAGAGGAGAGCTTTTAGCAGGGACACTACTAAAAGGAGGTAACTTTTTTTTATGAAAGGATTCCATTCATCTCTGAAAACATACGATAATTTCACTCAAACAATCCCACCAAGTATCAGTATAATATCGAGGCACTTGCAGTGGACACGGTTGGTGTCCCTCCAACATTCATCCTCTAATACTTTCCTGCTGAGTGTCCGCCCTCTTGTATGTAATAAGCTCAAGGAAGTTGGCCCGATGTCCAGCCCCAGGGTGAATCTGAATCGGCCTAGTCTTTCATGGCAATCTGTTCCTTTTGCCAGTGATTATTTTATGGTGGGCCCATGTTTGTCACCTGATCGAGGCAAGACCATCCCTCTTCTTTTATTGGGGTTGTCAGGTCAGCTTCTGATGCGTAGAACTGTGGCAGCCACATGGCAGCCCTGAGATGGGTGAGTCTGTGGGCGTGCTGCCATTCTGAAGATGCAGGAATGGACCAACGAAAAGGACCCAGGTTCTCGGGGCCATTACCAAGCTCCCCAGCTAAGAAACCCTGGAATCACTAGTTCAAATACAGAGCTGTCCTGAGACGCCAATTGTTGTTTTTGTTTGTAGCTTATCACTGCACCTTTAGGATCATAACACATCCCACATTTATGTTTATCTATTTCTAGATTAAGCTAAAGCTAGTGCATCTGCTATCCCATCCGGATTAGGTGCTGCTTTCCTCATAGAGTTTCTGGGAAGATTGGACAAATTTACAAATTAAAGAAGTTATAGTGACTGACACAGGGTGTATGGTCAATCAATGTTAATATTTTTATTCTTATTACTGTTTTTATCAGTAATTTTCTCAGCTCTGATTCTAATTCATTAAAGTTCCTTCAGCTGTGCCTACTCTGGCATTTTATCTGCCCACTGAGCTTTCAATTTTAATGTTTTTATGGTTCTTTCTGTAAGTGATCGTGGAGTTTTCATAAAACCTAATTATTTTTTATAGTGCATTGCTTTATTTCCACATGCATTTTTTACTTTTTTTTTCTCTTTAAAACATTTAAAATATGCTTTATAGAATCTCCTATTTCTAGTCTTTCCAGTTCCCGGAGGAGACAATTCTCTCCTTTTTTGTCATCTGATTAAAAAAAAGAAGTGTTTCTCCGGAAGAATCTCTGCTCTAAGTCTAATTTTTATTTCTTATCCTGGAATTTCCTCAACACAAAGGTAACTAAAAGTCAGGCTCCAAACATATGAGATCATGGTTTTCATCTCTCAATGGAGATTTACTTTTTACCCACCCTGATCTACAGCTGAGATAAGCTTCCTTGCTGCCTTTCAGAATCAATAGGTGGTTTGTTTGTTGTTTGCTTTCCTTAGAACTGGGCACATTCCAGCTTTCTGCAGAAACTTTGATTTCAGGACTCAGCCCACACCCACTCACGACACTGTTTCCTCCAATTTTGTTCTTTCTCCAGTTGGGTTTGGGTATTTCAGGTTTTGATGGTCCCCTATAAATTGTAAGGTTGTTTTGTCTATTTCTTTAAAAAATACCATTGGGATTTTGATAAGAATTGTACTGAATCTGTACAGTAATTAAAACTGTATGGTACTTGCATAAAGATAGACATAGACAAATAGAGGGGAACAGAGACGAATAGAAGAGTTCAGAAATAAACCCACACATACAGTCAACTATTCTCCAACGAAGATGCCAAGAATACATAATGGGAAAACAATAGTCTTTTCCACAAATGGTGCTGGGACCACTGGCTGTCCAGATGCATTTGGACCTTTATTTTACATCATATATAAAAATGAACTCAAAATGGATTAAAAATTTAAACTTAAGACCTGCAACGGCAAAAGTCCTAAGAGAAAGTATAGAGAAAATTTTTCTTGACATTGATCTTGGCAATGACTTGTTGGATATAATTCCAAAAACACAGGCAACAAAAACAAAAATAGGCAAGTGAGACTACATCAAACTTCAAGTTTCTGATAACTGAGCACAAAGGCAACCTGTGGAATGGGAGAAAGTATTTGCAAGCCATATATCTGAGAAGTATAATATCCAAAATATATAAGCAACTCCTACAACTCAATAGCAAAAAAACAAGAAAGAAAAGAAAGAAAGAAAGAAAGAAAAATGAACTATTAACTTAATTTAAAAATGAGCAAAGAACCTGAATAAACATTTCTCCAAAGAAGACCTAGAAGACCTACTAATGTCCAATGAGTATATGAAAAGGTGTTCAACATAACTAATGATCAGAGAAATGCAAATAAAAACCACAATGAGATACCACCTCACCCCTGTTAGTATAGCTATTATTTTAAAAAGGAGAAGAAGAAGAAAAGAAAAGAAAAAGCTAACAAATATTGTTCAGGCGGTACCAAAACTGGCACATTTGTGCACAGTGGGGATGCAGAACAATGTAGCTGCAGTGGGAAACAGTATGGAAGCTCTTCAAAAAATTAAAAATTGAATGGCCATATGATTCAGCAATCCCATTTCTGGATACATATCCAAAAGAAGTGGCATCAGGATCTGGAAGAAATACCTGCACCCTCATGGTCATTGAAGCATTACTCACAGTAACGAAGATATAGAAACAGCCTAAGTGGCGCTCAATGGATGAGTGGATAGGGAATATTACTCTGCTTTAAAAAAGAAATAAATCCCATTATTTGCAATGCTTGAGTGAACTTGAAGGGCATTATGCTGAGCAAAATAAGCCAGTCAGAGAAGAAAAAATATTGCCTGGCTTCACTTATACAAGGAATCTAAAATAGTCAAACCCAAAGCAGGGAGTGGAATGTTGGATGCCGGGGTCGGAGGTGGCAGAAATGGAGGTGTTGTCAATGGATATAAATGGCCAGTTACGCGAGATGAATCTAGGGATCTGCACAACACTGTGCCTATAGTTAACAATAGTATATTGTGCACTTAAAACAATGGTTAACAAGGTATAGCTATGTTAAGTGTTCTTATCACACAAAAAATTGGACAGTCATGAGAAAACTTTTGAAGGTGATAGGTATGTTTATTGCCATGATTGTGGTAATAGTTTCATGAATGTATGTGTTTGTTCAAACTCATCAAATTGTATACATTAAATATGTGCAGTTATATATATATATATATATATATATATATATATATATATATATATAATCAATTATACTTCAATAAAGCTGTTAAAAATATTAAATGGAAAATGGTTTTAAAGATGATTGTAGCAAAACAAAAACAAACCAAAAAAACTCATTGTCCTCTATCCTATCATAGCTTATGCCATGACCGGGTCCTGTAATGTCCACCAGAAGCCTTCTATGTATGGCTATCAGCATTCTCTACAATTCTAGTGTTTGAACATTCTGTCCCCCACCCCACCCTCATTTTTTGGGGGGGACTGTGAAATTAGCCCTTGTGATTATTAATTTTACGTGTCACCTTATCTAGTGCACAGCACCCAGACAGTTGTTCAAACACGGGTCCAGATGTCTTTGTGAAGGTAGTTTTTAGATGAGATTAATATTTAAATCAATGGTCTTTTAGGGAAAGCAGATCACCCTCCAAGATGTGGTTGAGCCTCATTCAATTAGTCAAAGACCTTAAGAAAAAGATTTACTTCTTCAAGGATGAGGTAGTGCTTCCAGCAGACTTCCTTGGGATTCGAGCTGCAATCTCAGCTCTTCCCCTTTCTCCAGCCTACCTGCCTACTCTGTAGATTCTGTGCTTACCAGCCTTCACATCACCTGAATCAATTTCTTACACACACACACACACACACACACACACACACACACACATCCTTTCAGTTGTTTCTGCAAAGAACCCTGACTAATGCATGTTTTTTTTAAAGTTGCTTATTATTTTGATTTTATCTAAAAGCTCCAGATATTTACATGTTTTATATTAGCCGAGTATTTTTCTTAAAGCATTAACCAAACAATTCTTAATATTTTTAAGAAGAATTTATCACATTTTATCCACAAAACAAGAGTGTTGTGGTTTATTTCCCTTCTCTTACTAAAAGGCCATAATAAAGAAGTTATAATTATAAAATTTACTTACAAGTAATAATTTGCACTGAAGAGAAACTTCCTGAGGTAATATCTATGACAAAAATAAGTAAACCAAACTCAACTGGGACAACATATCAAATTTTAATGATCAGAGAGCATGCCCAGCTTTAACATGGAAAGTGACATGATACTTTAATTTCTAATTAATACAAAAGCCATTATTTCAGAAAACCAATCAGCCATTCAGCCTTGTCAGAGCTGGAGTATTCAGATTTGATTGTCAATAGGCAGCAGTTCAAAGCTTCCTAAGAAAAAATGAAATAAGAAGAGCTTTTACTAGTAATCTACTAGTGTTTAAATAATTGTAGTTGTTAGGAGGTTGTTATTTGATCAGCATCTATAGGTCTCTGCTTTGGAATATTAATAAAAGGCAAAGTTCACTGTTCACTTCAAAGTATCCCAGCAAAACCAACAACCTGGTAGACCAGATATCTAAGTTGACTAAACTGTTTTGGCCATGCTATGGTCTTTTTTTGTTTGTCCCCTTAGGCTATAAGATAATATTCTGAATGTGTGTGAGCATGTACATATACAGAAAATATTATGTTAATAGTATAGTAATAATTACATCAGTAGTAACCACACATACATAGTGTTTACTACATTTCAGTCACTGTGCTAAGTATTTTACATGTGTTGTCTCTTTTAAAACTGACTACAACCCTGTGGAGTGACTACTTTTATTTGTCTGATCTTCCAGATGAGGAACCCTAGGCTCCCAAAGGTTAAACAATGTCATAGCTAAACAATGACAGAGATGTGGTCTAAATCTGAGTCTAGGAACTCAATCACTAAGCCTCAGGTTTCTCAATATAGAAAAGAAATAATAGTAACAGCTACCCATTGTGCATAAAATGTTTGTCTTTCCAGCCATTGTTTTATAAGCTTTGGGTATTATCATTGATTTAATCCTCACTATATAACCCCATTTTACAGCTATAGTTAAAAAGAAGAAAATAACTTGTCCAAATCACAAAGCAAGTAAACAGTGAAGCTGGGATTAGATAAGGTTTCCAGCTCCAGGTCAGCATCAGGCCCCTCACCCACTGCATTATGCTGAAACACAAGAGCCCTTCAGAGGTTCTATGGGACCAAAGCTATTTTAATATCAATACTAAGATACCATTTGCCCTTCTTACTCTCAATTTCTCATGAGTGTTATACTGCAGTTCTCCAGAGGCTCCATGATGTGTGATATTGCCACAAATTAAATGTAAAGAAAGAGGAGACTCCTATAGTCAGTTCTTAAGGCAGAGTCATCAAAGAGACATTGCAAAAATGAAAAAAAGAGTGCCACTTCTAGGAAAATATAGCTGTTTTTCACTAGAAAAATGATATTTAAGTTAACCAATGTTGAGAGTTCCATTAGTTGTTCTCTTTTTAAAGGAATTAGTAGACAAAAGCCAATTTTGTCTGTTTCAATGTTTAACATGGTAAATTTCAACAGATATAAACCATAAACAAAAGCTCTTTAAGATTCTCCATAAGTTTTAAGAGTGTGAAGAGTGTCAAAACCCCAAAAGTCAGAAAAAGGCAGCTATGCTATATAATATGTATTTCAATGATATTTTTTGTGAGGATTAAATGACACATCTCATGTGAAGAGCTTAACGTGGCCCTAGCACATGGAAAGTGTCAACATATGTCAATAATTACTGTCATTGTTATTAGAGATGAAATAACTTGCCTGAGGTCACACAGTTAGTGATAGACCAGAGACCTCAAAATGCTGCAGTTCTCAATAGTAATGTAATAAGCTGCATTCAGTAATGATTTAATAAACTTAATGACCAAACTCACTTCCAGTGAGTAATAAAAGTACCATAGAAAGGAGAATGAATGGTCTGTAACTAATGCCAAATGAGAAATAAGATGCTGAGGTGTGAAGAATTCTGGGCAGGTGACTATAAGCTAGATTCCAGGCCTGGCTCTGCTATTTGCTAAATGTGATGCCATAGGCAAGTCACTTGAGATCTCTGAATTATTGGGTTCGTATGTGTAAAAACAAAACAAAAAAATGATACATCTCTCGTGTACTTCACAAGTATAAAACGACTTACTGATGTTAAGGTTCTCTAAAAATTATAGAATTGGAAAAGAGTTTCCTCCCTCACTTCTCCTAACAAAATAAACCCCAAAGGAATTAAAATATTAATGTCAAAAATTCAACCGAAAATTACTAGGAGACTATGTAGGGAAGTTTATATAACCTCAGAGTGAGGAGAAATTGTCTCCTAAATTCTGCTGAGGCTTCGTCACCCATGGAGGCAGTCCGTCTGTCCCCAGTGGGATCACCTTCTCCTCTCACAAGGAAAGTGGCCTCTCTACCATCCTCTGAGGGGATCAAGCCTGCATGGCCTGAGGAAACAGTCATGGCCTCCCCTGAGACAGGTGCCTTGAAAGACAATTCTGAGTCTCCTCAGGGCCCACCCTACCACTCTCCTTGGCTTCTCCACCTACAAATAGAGTAGACTCCAGTCCCAACAGGTCCCTAAGGTGAGGTACAAAACATGACCCTTGGGGAGGTATGCTACACTCCACAACAATTACTTGAGTTATTTAATTTATACAAGCAGGAGTCTGGGAACATGTGTGGAATGGACACTAAGTGTGTGGGATAATGGTGGAAGGAAGAAAAATGTGTATCAGACTGAATTTATTGATATGGGCTCCCTAAGGAAAGATTCTGCATTTAATGTCATGGAGGAGGGAGCTAGGGCTCTAACAGTGGTTGTCTTTGATAAGATTATGAGTGATTTTTTTTCCCTACATGTTGATCTTATTTACCATTTTTTGTACAAAATGGACAGCTTGCATAATTATTTTCCTTAAATAGAGCTATAAGCTGATATTAGAGCTTATTGGAGAAGGAACATGATTTTGACTGAGGCAGGCTAGGTCAAGTCCTGACTTCTCTCAATGACCTTGGCTCACTGCAATCATAACCAAGTCACTCAATCTCCCCAAGGCTCAGTTTCTTCATAAAGTTGTTGTGATTAGTGATACAAAATATTTTGTCTCAACACAGTCCCTGCATGTAAAAAAACATAGTCATGTTATTCTTGTATTTATAATTACTATTTTCATCATTATCATTACTATTAAGGCAGAGTCTCTATTGTTTATAAAACAAGGTTTTTAATCATCCACACAAACCAATGGCCGGACCAGGCCACAGGGAGTGCTGCCTTTGTCCGAAATGCTCAGTCTCTCCCAACTCCCCTTCAGAGGAAAAAATACTTCCCAAGCACCATGTTCCTTGTCACTAGGACATTTTACATTATAACCGTGTAATAACTATTAGCTGTGTATCTCTATGAGACCCTCAAAACATATTAACTTGTAGCTTAACTGGCTACTAAGTGACAGAAATAAAAAATCATGGAAAAATCTTGTTGCCAAGAATAAACTATTTCAGAAGCAAACTAAGAGCCAATGTGAGCTAACCATGGAGTTAGCCACCTTTTGTAATATCAGAAAACAATCTTATAATTACACATAACACAATAAACTATTATAGAATTTAAAATGTAATATATTATTCTTATAAGGTATACAGATATTATAATATAATACTAAATAACGTAATATCAGAAATAAGGCATTTTTCCAAATTCCAAGTAACTGACTTCCAAATGAACCTATGAACTTTAACATATTTCTAACTTGGGGACAGAATAATATTATATACCTATATGTATATATTTATAGTAGTGGTTCCCAACCTTTTTCCACTTGTGTACCCCTTTTAAATCCATTTCTATAAATTGTACCCCTTGTTGTTAAAATAGCTTATTGTTTTTAAACACTGATACTTTTGTTCAATGCCTATTTTAATGCAAAATAATGGAAATATGGTAATATGTCAGGAAAGAAAAATTATTACACAAACCACAGATTTAATTTTACAATATTCATAACACAGTTAAATATTGATAATAATGATCAAATATTTAAACATTAAATTTAAAAGCTACTTGAATCACAATTAAAGAGAACGCTCTTTTACTCAGGCAATAACTGAACTGATCAAACAGTTTGACTACGAATGTGTTTATGTTTGGGGAAGTTCTAGAAATGTTGCAAATGGATTGTTCTGAAACTGCATAATGATTCATAGAAGAGCAGTTTGGGGGAAGGGTTCCTAGCCACACCCTCACCAATCATCATTTACTAATGTGATCTCATTTTGAAGTGTCTCCATTAATGGTGATTCAAACTTAACATTTATTGTTCCATAGCTAATGTTTTGCATTTTTTTACTTTACTTGATTTTTCGCCATTCCTGATTATTTTCTGTGTGCCCCTGAACAGCCCAGCACATACCTCTGGGGGTACATGAACCACTGGTTGGGAATCAATGATACATAGCATTATTTTATATTAAAATTTTAAATTTTGTTACATATCACATTACTTATATATATACTTTCTATGTTGTCAATATAAAAAAGGAATTCTAGGGGAGTTCCCTGCTGGTGTAGTGGCTAAGGCTTTGGCACTGTCAACACTGCAGCCTGGTGTTCGATTCCCAGCCAGGGAACTACCCACATTAAAAAAAAAAAAAAAAAAGGAATTCTAACAATCCTTTAACTATTTTGATGTTGTTGTACTTTTAAAAACTAAGTTCTGCAAATCAAGCCACATCTGAGGAAGTGACTTACTATACTTCCAAAATATTAAACCAGTAATTGAAGAGTCTCCTCTGATATCCTTGAAAAAATTAGGGAAGTTACGGGTATGAACAGCTTTTGATTTCTCCTGTAGAATTATGTATGTCTCATCTCCCTAATATAAGAAAATATCAAAAAAGGCAGAAAGCGGTTATTTTGCTAACAAGTCTTAGATAAAAGGGCAAAACAAAGTTGCTTGGCAGAATAAGGCCCACTCCATTCATTATAGTCACCCAGTAAGGTGTTACAGCTTAAATGAAAGTCTCATCTCCCAAGGTTTTCCTTCATTAATCTGTGTGGCTCTGCTGTGCACAGAAATGTTTTATCTTTTTTAAACTCAGAGGAACGGCTAGATGGTGCATGCTAGGTTACAATGGGTCACTCCTATTGGAAAAAAAAAATAGAGCTTTAGGCATATTCAATAAGTACATAAATAAAAAGCTACAACCTTTGTTCTGATGTAGGAGAGTTAGTGTAAAACTAGACAGAATCTGCTTAACACAACCCTATAGGTCAATTCTTCGGGCGTCATTAATTTACAGGTAGGTCGGTGGTAGACAGTAGGTGAGGGCAAATGGCTTGCATAAAAATGACCCAGGTAGTAGATTAAAATAGATTCCCAGGGTACAGCAGGGAATCTGCATGTTTTAAAGGTGCCCCAACTCTTAAAAATTATAGGCAAGCCGATTTGAAAACACTGACTTAGAAAGTAAAAGTGACAATCAAATCAACTTTTGGTAAACTGATCTGCAACCAGCCAATGACATTTCAGAAAAAAGAACAAAAACAAAAACAAAAATTCAAAATTGGTAATCTTTCCTTTGAAGCAGTCTTGCCACCATGCCAAAACAGCCATATTTGAAATAAAAAAGATTTAAATAATCCAGCAGATATTTTTGTCTTTGAGTTACCAGTTTTATATCTTTTTCAGTCCCCTACCCCACCTAACGGAGCAGTTCTTTTAAGTTAGAAACACACCACTTCCATCTCAATATCAAATGACATTAAAATTGAGGGACAGAGGTGAACAGGTATTTTGGACTCCATAATGATATTACAAAGGTTAACATCACTTATGACTGATTGTTACTTGCCTTCTAGATTTATTCCCCCACAGCTAATGGAATGGTTAGAGTTGAATCAACAACCCATGAAGCTCTCAAAGTCAGCCTTCAATCTCAGGCAATCTCTCTGAGCAAAAGCATTAGCAAAGTTACAGAGTTCCAACTGTGTCCTCCTCAAGAGTTTTCAACTTTCACGACCACATGGCCTAGCAGCAATAGTACCAGGAGAGTTGAAGACCTGGATCAATAATTCCCAAAATGCCCTTCTTTTACTTCTAGGATAGGGGAGTCACCCCAGGAATTGGGGGGGAGCCTTGGAACCTGCGGTTCCACAAGCTACACGGTGATGCTCATGTGAGAAGATGGCTCAAGGTTGTAGTTCCGACTTTACCACCAAATATTGGCCAGGGCAGATAACGTACACGACCTCTCACACCTGGGTTTGCCAATTTATATAGCAGCATAATGTTGCTTGGATCGTCCTTTCCCCTAGGAATATTGGAAAGGTAACATTAGTGAATTTACATTTAAAAATTAAAACCTGAGGGTTATGTTTAAAAGAGTAGTTGAACGGAGTGGTTAAAAATAACAGGTTTAGCACTAGAAAAATTTGGATCTAAAACCCAGTCTGCCACTTACTAAACTTTTGCCTCCAGTTCTTATCTACAAAAAGGAGGTAAGACCAACCTCACGCAGTTATATGAGATTAAAGAAGATACACACAAAGTTCTAGTCTCATGATTGACAAGTTGGAGATACTCAATAAAAAGAAGATATTGGGAGCTCCCTGGGGGTGTAGTGGCTAAGGCTTCGGCGCTGTCAACGCTGCAGCCTGGGCTCGATTCCCAGCCAGGGAACCACCCACATAAAAAAAAATTAAAAAAAGAAGAAGATATTACTCACAGGGAGAGGAGCTAGAAATTAGCTGGGTTTTTGCCAAGTGAGAGTTAAAAATAAAGCTATGTTCTTGTCACAGCCACTAATGTTTTGGGATATGTTTGTTACTGCTGCATAACTTAGCTCTCCTGATTAATACAGAGGTCAATTGGTGGTAGACGGGTTTGCTTTTAAAGCAAGTAATTACTAGGGACAAACTACTCTATGAACTTTGGTCACCATGGGTAACAAACCCTTGGAGCAACAGACCATCTGCCATGATGCCAGGCCCAGATCTTCTCCTTATAAATATCACTTGCAGAAGCCAACATGGGGAGCTGCTGGCAGAAATACCCTTCTTGCCAGCTGTTAGGTTTCGTGTTTAACCAGATGCCCAGTTGTTTTGATTTTCCTGCATAATTCATTGCTAGTACACGAGAATGAGATTTCAAGACGCCATAAGAGAAAGCCTCTCCCGGCAGCTTTCGAGGACCCACGGTCTGCAGCCGCGTGCCGCCTGCTGGCTGTGGGCAGGCCTCTGCCCCTTCCCGGGACTCCAACCTCCGCAGGGAGCAGAGCTGCTCAGCTCAGGACCAGCAATGACGTGACTGTGGGATGCACAGCAGCCCAGCCTGCTGACCACACGGGCAGCTCTCAGCCATTCCTCTGGGGCCTGCAGGGCCCCTTGGGTCTTGTCATGTCTGTCATGGATGAGGCGTCTGCATGCACAGATGCTGCCAGAACATGTGTCAGGAGAGAGACGTGAGGATAAGAAACCACTAGGTGGGAAGCACAAAGCTTACTGTTGTGACGGATCGACACCACTCAGGAAGGCAGAGCAGAGTGGTAGGACGAACACGGAGTTTGGAGCCAAAAAACAAGGGTGTGAATCCCGGCTCCTTCAGCCCTGCCGGTGGTGATCGCAGCTGAGCACCCTGCACACGCAGCACGTGACTCTTCTCATTAAATCTTCACGACAGACACCTGAGATAGATTCCACCCTATCGTTACCCGGGGTTTCTAGTTCGGGGAACTGCAGGAAAATGAGGTGGATTACAAACAAAAATGTTCCTTCCAGTCTGTAAGACAACGGCTCTTTTCAAAAATGCCTGTGATGGCCCATTTTTCTGTACATCTACCAGTTATATTCAGGGTGCTGGGAGTCTGGAAGTCTCTGTCATTAATTTCTGGTGCAATCAGGGGACAGCGGGTCTGTTAGGAAATACCTCCTGCAAAGCAGCACAGTGACATTTGCTAAATGTGACATGTTGAGTATTAATAGTCGTGGCAGAATGGGACAGAAATAGGGCTACCTCATTTCCAGGCTAAAGTGACGTTTTCCTTTTCCTTACAGAGGGTTACACGAGCCTGTCCTCAGATAGGTTCCTGCAGAAGTGTTTCGTGTAGATAAAAATAATTTAGATAGATCTAAACGTCTCACCTTCCCCCACTAGAAACCTTCAACAGCTCCTCAATACCGAGGAAAAGGTCCATGACCTTCACAAGGAATTGCAGACTCTTCACAACCTCCCAAACATACCATTTTGGCCACTCTTTACCTTGCCCCCAGGTAGGCCAACAAGACGACTGTTAAACAGGACAGAAAACAACAGGACTGTCCCATTTCAGACGGTACATAGGGTCAGCCTGGTCTCACTGGGCTAAATTCAAGGTGTCAGTGGGCGGACCAGACCTACTGTTTGAAACAGGACAGGACTGTTTTCTGTCCCATTTAAAACGGTCATGTGGTCAGTACCGCTGGCCCAGCCTGAGACTCCGCGCCCTAGTGGCCTCACACGGTGCCTTTGCCTCCCTGTCTTTGTGCTTGCTGTTCCTTCTACCACATAGACCTTTTTCCTACTCGTTTCCCATCTAAACAGCAGCCATGTGGGTCAGTTGCCAGGGCAGCCATAGTGAATACCACACACGGGAGGCTCACACAGTAGGAGTTTGTCTCCTAGTTTTGTGGGTTGGAAGTCCAAGATGGAGGTGTCGGCAGGGCTGGCTCCCCCTGAGGACTGCGGGGGAGAATCTGGGGTTCCTTACGTTGCCGTCGCATTCCCCTGCCTTCCGTTCCCATGGCTCCTCCCTGTCTCCAAATTTCCCCTTTTTATAAGGACCGATCATACCGCGTTAGGGGCCCACCCTGCTCCCACGTGACTGCATCTTTACGAATTACATCTTCAATGACTGTATTTTCAAATCAGGTCACAATCTGAGGTGCTGAGACTTGGGATGTGACTTTGGGGGGAAGCCAATTCAACCCATAACACCACGTCTCGATTCCTGCATTAAAACCACCGCTCCATTTAGAACCGTCCCCAGGTGCCAAGGCAGAAGGTAAGCTCTCCTCCGACTTTACCGCGGTGATTTCCGTTGAATAACTTTTCAAATGTCTCATGGGACATCAAACAGCTGGTGTCTCCAGTTCTCTGCCAGGTCCGTCTTTCTCCTGTCAGTGTGGCTCCCCTCTGATTCGTTTCCCTGCTCCCTTCGTGAGCGTTGCTGTGACACGGTTGGCACCTTACCCACGTCTGCAGATTAGAATTGTCATCTCTCTTAGTTTCCTCTCGTGTCGTCACGTTTTCCTCTCGTGTCGTCACGTTTTCCTCTTTTGTTTTCCTAAGGAGCTGCCACTGGCAACCCCCCAAAGGGCGTTCGTTCCCAGGCCACAGTGCAGGGTGGGAACAGGCAGGAACTGACCACATTGTTTACCGTGTCGGCTGAAGTTCTGGGAGCTTCCTCATACTAGCACAGACGGGAGGTCACGAATAAAGTCGCGTGTTCCTGAATGCTAGACCGGTGTCTTACAGAGGTGCTTATACCCATCTTTGTAAATTCTCACTCAACTAACAGAGTGACACTAGGTTTACTGTTAAGAATTTGAAATTGTCCTAAATCTTCCTCTGAAAACTAAGGAGCTTCTCTCCACAGCTACAGATTGCAGAAAATTCCAGAGACTTCCATATTGAACAAGACTTCTTTTCCTGGAACAAAATAAAATTGATCACAATATGTACATAAATATTAATGATGTTTTGCTCATGGACAAGTTACAGCCATTGATGGTAGTATCGAAAGGCCTGCAGCTAAACTGGAATTTTAAATCAGGATTTAAAGATAAGACCGACTGAGCTATGTGAGATGCCTCACCTTTCACTCTGTAGCTCTTGGAGGTCGGTTGTTATGTGCTTTATCTAAGGTCGCTGGCCTGTTCTCTCTGCTCTCTGCCTGGTCTTTTCAGATGTCTAAGAGCCAGTAGAGACAGGTTGGAGTATCTGTCTGCCTCCCCAGGTTGCCCTGGCTTCATTATTTGTGCAAGAAGCTTGTGTGTCAGTAGAATGATGAATTTAAGTCGATAATTCTCATCCCTGATGTCAAGAGGTTTGAAATGGTGCTGCTCTCTCAACCCCAGATTTTCTGATTTAATTAGTTGCTTTCATATTTTTAAAAAGTTTCCCAATTGTTCTAACATTCAACCAGTTGAAGAGCCACGAAACTAACTTCAGCTTATCTCTCAAAACCATTGTTTCTCAATGTGTGGCCCCCAGAATTCCTGTATCAGGATCATCTCAGGAGATCACTGGAGAGGTAAATCTCCATGTCTTAACCCAAAACCACTGAGTCAGAAAGTGTGGGGCTGAGGCCCAGATACCAGTTTTCAACACGTTTTAAAGGATTCTGAGAATTTGAAAAATGAATGTTTTAAAACAGTAGTTTTCCCATTTCTTTTATTGGGGCGCATTTCTGTCACTCTTTGTCACTCAAGGGCAAGCCCTGTGAGACTGGGACATGCCCAGATGCACACTGTGGGTGGGTTTAATCAGCCAGTTCAGCCCCTTTCTCCTTCTTTGCTTTCCACTGTAGCTGTCAGAAAAGCTAACTACTCGTTTGTGTAGGCTCACGTACAGCTCCTAGCAACGTGACAGAACTGTGACCCGATTTGGCGAGTCACTCACAGCGGGAGTCTGCTCGTGGGGCTGGGGAACCCTTGCTTCTTTGTAAAAAGGGCTTGTGTGAGCTACACGCTCCCTGCTACACCTCTTCCCCATTCCTTCTGCCTTGAGACTTGACGTGATGCCATCCTGTGATCACGGAGGGGCAAGTGTGAAGACAAAAGACCAACACTCCAGCTGAGAAAGTGCAACAACCCTGGGCCATTGGTATCATTAAAAAGCCCTCAAGGACTTTCCACATTTCTCACTGATAAAGCACACTTCTCCAAGAACCCAAGCTACCTTCTGAATAACGGAGCTTCCCACATGACAGAAGCCAGACTCTGCCCCCCGGGAATGAAGACCCAGGAGGTCTGGGTGGCACTCCATCACCTGTGTGGACTCAGATACTACTTGATAATGCTTTCCAATGTTTCTTTGTTTTAGGCTTTCAATCTCTAAAACAAGGGCGAACCTCTACCATGGCTGTCAATCTCACCAGCACTGTGAGACGCTGAATACTTTGGAGAGAGTAGCATGTTTTTTAAAGTAACCAAATGGGAAGTATGCTTTCCATAGCTAAAAGACGTTCATCATTAGGACCAGTTATTAGTTCATCCATGTAAGTGAAATGATTCTCCATAGAAACTGACCTTCCTTCATGAAACACTGGGACCCAAATGAAATGGAAGCCTTGTGATTACCAGGAGACACAAAGACCGACTTAATTGATGCTATTCCAAAAGGCCGTCCCCTTCATTTATTTCTTGTGAATCATGTGAACTTCAGGGAGATCTTATACCCATGCTTTTCATTAAGGAACAGGTAATGCATTTAGCTTCCTTTTTATGACTCAGTCTAGAGAACACTGTGATTTGGCCTCTGGCATTTAAAAACAAACTAACTACTTTCTCATCGATATCAAGATGACCTCAGAGAAGCCGAGAGCTCAAGTTTCCTCAGCACAGAGAAAAAAAGTGCATTGTACAAAGACAAAAAAATATATATGTGGGGAGCAAAAAATCTATTTATTTAATTAAAAATTGTATATTTATTCTTACATATTTAAATTTCAGTCACCTTCAAAGTACTCTCCACTGGATGCAATACACCTTCCTAGACACTCTTTCCCCTTCTCCAAGGGGTTTTTGAACTCATCAGTTTTAATGCCTTTTAGTGCTTCTGCCATTTTTTTATTTCACCTCTTCTACATTGGCAGAACGTTACCCTTTGAGGGCTTTTTTCATCCAAAAAAACAAACAAAAAAAAAGTCACTTGGGGTGAGGGAGGGCAAATAGAAAGGGTGGGGCACTGAGGTGACACTGTTTTTGGTAAAAAACTGCTGAACACTCAGCGCAGTGTGGACAGGTGTGTTGTCATGTCACACGTTGTTGGGGTAAATCACCCATCATGACATGGGCAAATGCATTGAAAGTCTCCACAAAACATTCACTGAAGCCCCAAGCAGCCTCTCATAACAACACCAGCTGGTATACTGACACAGATGGGTTCCTAGAACACTCACCTAGTGAGGGAAGTCTGTACTACAAGGGGCCCACACTCCAGAAGATAATTCTGTTTTTTGAAGGGGGGGTCTCCCCTCGTATATATCCACAGCAAGATGCTAGAATTTGTCTGCTAAGACGTATGGCACAACCCTCACCTGGGCCTGCAGGCCAAGAGAGTAATTCTCTGACACAGCAGCTTCCAGGGTCAGTTCTAAGAAGGCCAAGGACAGTTTCACCTCCACAGTTAACAGATTCACACTCTTGTCCTGTGACAAGCAGTAGATCCCCTCTTACCTTGTACTGACGTTGTCATTCAAGGCACAAAAATTCTGACTTCAAGGGGAGAAATATTTAGGACTGGGTTGCGGGGAAGGGCAGGGCATTTGTGTCCTTGGTGGTGGGGCAACATGTATGTATAGCCCTCTATCCCCACAACAGCCTTGTCTCTATTTCAGTATTACTTTTTCTAACATGCTGTCAGCATAGACTTCCCTGTGAACACATTACTTTTTTTATACAGCTTTATTGAAGTATAATACATAGGCAAAAAACTGCATCTATTTAATGTATGCAATTTGATGCATTTGGACATACGCATATACCCATGAAACTATCCCTACAATGAAGATAATAAACATAGCCATCCTCTCTAAATGTTTCCTCCTGCCCCATTGTTTTCTAATCCTTTGTTGTTATTCTGTGTGCATGCATGAGGGTTACACATGTTATCTACCCTCTTAACAAATTTTTTAAATGCACAACACAGTGTAGTTCACTTGAGGCAACACGTTACTCTTTATAAAATCATTGTTGAAAAGGAGCCGCATTTACAGACTGTGCTCCAGGCAAAAGACTTCTTATCTGATCCTGCCCTAGCAATGCTTCTGGCTGTCCTTCATAGACTTTAAATGTTCACTAAATAATGCCATCACTGTCCTAAAGAAGTAGCAAGTATGAAATGTATTCTTCCAAATGATTTTTTAGGGACTCTTGGAATAAGCCAAAATCTAAGCTTTATGAACTCGAAGTCTTATCCTTTCCCAGAAATTATTTCTTACATCCAAATGACATTCATGCTTACTAACAAGGCAGGTTTTTCTTCATTTCAAATACTGTTAGAAAAGATGTCCCAATATATTCTTGGCATCTTTTGAGGTCTCCCAATTCCACAGAGTCAGCACACGTTAGTTTTCCTCTTTCCTGGCCATTCAACCAAAGTTTCTCTAAGACTTCCTTCTCTTCAGTGGAAACGGAGTGAGTCAGAGTTATAAAGTCTGCACACATCGATCAGTCGAATGCCTTTATTATCCTCATTATAAGGAATGAATTCAAGTCCTCTACCTCTCAGATTTCTATGTTTGTGTTTTGAATACAGCCACCATGTCCTCTTAAAAATGGCTCTATCCCTTCATCTCAGCAACTAGCCTTTCCAGCTGGTGGGGGGGCATTAGGACATGACAGAGAAGGCAATTCTTGTTTTGGTGCAGAAACTAAACCCAAGAGATGGGTGGGATCATTGTCAGGTAGCTAAAGGCAAACAACTATTGAAAAGGAGTGGATGTATGACTCAGTTTAAAAACTTGATCTCAGATATGGGCAAAGTTCACATCAGTTCCAATCAACAAGGTTAGTTTACTTGAATTATGTTAAAGGCAGAAAGAGTGATGTGAAGCCTAGAGAGAGAGAGTTTAAAGAAAAGAAAGTTTACAAGATAGAAAAATGAGGAGAAAAACCTGAACCATCTAGTCAATGTTTAATGCTATCTTATGTTGCTGTCCATCAAATCCCTTAATATATACTTGAAAGAAAATGGGGATATACTTAGATACCTCCCTATCTAGTTAAAAAGGACATGAGGAACTTTAGTGTTCATCTTGAGACTTCTTGCGTAGATATGATGAGGAAAAATGAGTTATGACTCAGTGACTACTTAGAGGAAATGAGTCATAAGATGGTGCATTTAGCTATTTGAGCTTCAGCATCACACTCAGACAATCTGACATCCAGTTTGTTTGAAAGCTGAGAAGTAAACTTACTGAACACTGTTTCTATTGTTAATATATTGATTTTCCAACACAAAGGACAATTCTTGATCCCTTAACTTTGGATCCAACCAGAGAATGAAGTTCACTCTCAAACGTCAAGAGATTTTGATTTTCTTCTGTTTTTTTTCCCAAGTAAATACCTGCATGAATCACAGAACTTACTTTCAGGAAACTCATACATGCAATGAAATAATTTATGCCTTCTCTCTCTCTGGGGCATATAAATTCACATATATTAAAAAGAAGTTCGATTGACTATTTCAGAAAACTGGTCATGGCAACCACGCAGCAGCCACATTATAAAATATGCAACTATAGGGTTTAGAGAATGTTTGGTAATTGATCTAATGGCATACAAAATATCAAACTTTTTATGTCAGAAGGAAAGATGCTTTTGAATTTCTGTTGCATTTTGTTCTCTTATAACCATCCAAACTTGGATTCATATTCATGATTGAATAGAAACATCTTTTTAAAGCAAAGCGCAACCATGAAAATAATGACATATTTTATCCAGTTTTATTGAAGCATAATTAATAAATAAAATTGTATATACTTAAAGTGTTCAAGTTGACGAATTGATAAATGTATACATTGTGTAATGATAACCATGATCAAGTTAATTAACTCACCCATCATCTCACAAAATTACCTTTTGTGTGTGTGTGTGTGTGGTGAGAATGTTTAAGAGCTACTCTCTTAGCAAATTTCAAGTGTAGATAAGGTATTATTAACTGTAGTCACCATGCTGTACATTAGCTTTCCAGATGTTAGTCATCTTACAACTGTAAGTCTGTACCCTTTGACCAACATCTCTCCATTTCTCTTCCACCCACCCTTGATAACCATCAATCTACTCTGTTTCATAAACTTGATCTTTTTTTCTTTTAAGGTATGAGTGAGATCATATATTATTTGTCCCTCCCTTTCTGGTTTATTTCACTTAGCATAATGTGCTCTGCATTCATGCATGTTGTCACAAATGACCGGATTTGCTTCTTTTTTCTGGCTGAATAGTATTCCATCACACGTGCACACGCGCACGCGCGCACACACACACATACACACACACACCCCACATTTTCTTTATTTATTTATCTGTCAAGAGACACTTATTTCCATATCTTGGTTATGTAAATAATGCTGCAATGAACATAAAAGTGTAGCTAAGCTTTGAAATAATTGTTTTTATTTCCTTTAGCTATAGACTCAGAAGTGAGTTTACTAGATCAAGTGATCATTCTATTTTTACTCTTTTGAGGAAGCTCCACCCTGGTTTTTATTTTTTTTTATGGCTGCACCAATTTACATTCATACCAATAGTGCACAGGATTCCCTTTTCACCACATCTTTGCCAATATTTGTTGTTTCTTGTCTCTTTGATAATGGTCATCATAACATGTGTGAGGTTCCCTGATGATTAGTGATGTTGAGCATTTATCATGTACCTGTTCGTAAGTCTTTTTTGAAAAAAACGTCTTCAGTCAGGTGCTTGGTCCATTTTTAATGTTATTTGCTTTGTTTTGCTTTTTTGTTTTTAGGGGTGGGAGGAGTTGCTATTATTGAGTTGTATGAGTTCCTTGCATATTTTGGATATTAACCCCTTATCAACTATATGGTTTGCAAATATTTTCTCCCAATCCTGTAGGTTAACTTTTCATTTTGTTGATGGTTTCCTTTGTTGTGCAGAGGCTTTTTAGTTTTATGTAGTCTCACATGTTTAATTTTCCTTTTGTTGCATTTGCTTTTGGTGCCAAATGCAAACAAATCATTGCTTAGAACAATGTTAAGGACCTTACCCATATGTTTTCTTCTAGAAATGTTATAATTTCAGGTCTTACATTCAAGTCTTTGATTTATTTCAGTTGATTTTTGTACTTAGTGTAAGACAGGTGTCCAGTTTCATGTTTTGTGTATGGCTGTCCAGTTTTTCCAACATTTATGGAAGAGACTGTTCTTTCCCTACCATATGTTCTTGGGGCCCTTGTCAAAGATGAGTTGACTATATGTGTGCATTTATTTCTGAGCTTTCTATTATATTCCATTGACCTATGTGTCTGCTTTTATGCCAATACTGTACTGTTTTGATTACTATAGTTTTGTAAAATAGGTTGAAACCAGGAAGTAGGATTCCTCCAGCTTGGTTTCTCTTTATCAAGATTGCTTTGGCTATTCAGTGTCGTTTGTGCTTCCACATAAGTTTTAACATTGTTTTGTTTTCTTGTTTTTTGGGGTTTTTTTTTGGGGGGGGGGAATGCCATTGGGATTTTGAAAGGCATTACATTAAGTCTATAGATGGTATGGAGTAGTATGGACATTTCAACAACATGAATTCTTTCAATCCATGAACAGGGAATATTTTTCCATTTATTTGTGTCTTTTTCAACTCTCTCTTACATATTTTATTTTTTTTTTGATGCTATTATAAAAATAAGATTTTTAGAATTTTTCTTTTTCAGATAGTTCATGGTTAGTGTATAGAAATTGCTCTTTGTATATTGATTTTGTATCCTGATATAATTATAGCTATCCTTACTCTCTTATGGTTTCCATTTACATGGAATATATATTTTTCATCTCTTCACTTTCAGCTTATATGCATCCTTACAGGCTAAAAGGAAAGAGATGGAAAATATATATATTACATGAAGTGAATCTCTTGTAGGCAGCATATTGGTTTTTTTTTTTTAATACTTTCAGACATTCTGTTTCTTTTGATTAGATAAATAATTCATTTGAAGTGAGTATTGATAGGTATGGACTTACCATAGAGCCATTGTGTTATTATTCTTGTTTTGTTATTTGTTTTCTTGATTTCAATATGCAATATCGAACATGGAATATATTCACAGTTATTTAAAATGTTTGATTACTTATCATTTAAAGGTTTTGGCAGGATGTACAACTTACTTTTGATAGAAAATCAAAGAGATGCTTAAGATTTTTATTTTCTATTCATGATCTTCAAGAAAAATGTAACTTCATCTTGTGTAGAAAAAGCAAGGACAATGATCCAAAGCTTTACTAATTTTAAAACTAAAGATTCACTATACTTAAAGTATTACAGCATTTATTAATATTTAAATCAGGCCTTTTCTGTAAGAAATCAAGCAGTAAATATCTTAGGTGCAGTGGGTCACACAGCCTCTGTCAGAACTACTCAACTCTGCTGTTCTAACACAAAAGCAACCACAGAGCATGTTTAAGAGAATGGACTTGCTATGTTCCAGTAAAATTTTATTGACAAAAACATGGGGCAGGCCAGATATGGCCTATAGCCATAGTTTTCTGACCCCTGATCTAAAGTATCACAGGGAATCTTATAGTTCCCACTTTTCATTTATCAGGTAATAATGAGGAAATGAAAAAGAAGAAGCAATAAATTTTAGGCACGAGAATAATCCCTTAGACTCTAATTTTTCAGAGAACAATATGATAAATATGTGTTCCCTCTATATGTAACTAAGTAATGTCTTAGATTATTAGATGGCTTCAAGGAATATTTTTGAAGAAAACCAACAGCAAACAGGAGTCACTAATGGATTGAATGTAGAGGAGAATAAATAATGACTGCAAACTTTTCAACATGAGTAAATGGTGACGCCATTTATTGAAATAAGACTAGGTAGGAGTATATTTGGAGATGGTGGGTAGAATTAAAAGTTCTGGACTGAAACGTTAATTTTGAAATATCTACAAAACTTCAAAGAACTGCCAGATAGGCCACTGAATGTATTCAGAGAAGGGTTTTGACTGAAAAGATGAATTGGGGGTCATCAGTTCACCAAAGGCATTTAAAGCCATGACAGTGGATGAAGTGACCTAGGCAGGGAAGATATAAAAGGAAAGCAAGACAAGGAAATACCTTGATGTGCTTTCCAAATCACCCAAGGAAAAAACTGATCAGGTTCAGCACGGTTGACCAGTGCTAAGGGGATTTCATTGTATTCTCAATCTTGGTAAATCTGTAACTTGTGGGTGGTAATAAACTCATATTTCTATTCTCAAAATAGTTTTTTCCCTTAAATTTATCAAATCCCATAGTCCTTCTCTCAAGAAATATGTTGGGATACATATTCATCTCAACAAAATTTGGAAAACGCTGTACAAGATAATAATGATTAGTGTACTATATTTAATTTTTTATAAATTCATTTTATTAATACTCCTAACCTTTGGTTTTCTAGTCAAAGAGTGAATATTAGCTTTCCCATCATGGGAAAAAGCAGCAGATTTCACATAATCTCTCCAATTCAGGCTCACACTGCATTTTATTTCAGGAGAACAAGGACTAAGAGGGGATACTTTCTTGTCTTCTGCTCAAACATTTTATTCTTCATTTATACCAAACAACTCTCTCTTTTCAGGAAGATACAGGAAAAGGAAAAACCGGTAGATGAGAGAAGATCAAGAAAATGCTCCAGGCAATAAATTCAGTGCCAACAGCCATTCCATTTTCTGAGGAATGGGGAAAGACGTGGTGGAAGTGCTGAAATATTTTTTTAATAGTGAACATAAAATTTAATCTCCAGGATTACATTCTTCCAAAAATATATTCTTCAAACATCAAGATCAAATAAAGGCATTTTCTAGTAAGAGAAAAAAATGCTCATCAAAGTTCTTTAGGCTGTAGGGGATGCAACATAAATCTTTAGGAAATATTAAAGAGTGTTAGACTCGGTGAACATATGTAAATATACAAAAAGCTATTTTTCATCTTAATTTCTAAAAGCACATATGACTATTTGAAGAATTACATTGAACCCAATATTTAAAGATAGACTGAATTTTTAATTTTTTTTCAATCTAAATGTTCCCAAGCTTACATCTTAACATGTCACCTTTTTTTTTCTAGTTTGAAACTGACATTTAGATATCATGTGATTGTTACTTTCTAAAGTTAAATGTACATTTTCTGTCAACATTTACCTGTAACATTCTTTTTTTAGGATTTATTTTCTCCCCTTTATACAAAAATGTGTCTAAAGTTGATAAGCTTAACAAGCTTCCAACGTAATAGGATTATTTTCAGAAAATCTCTTCTAAAACGCAACACATTTTCCTAATAGAGTTCCATGCTGAGACATTTCTGAGTTGCTAATCAATGTCTATAGTTAGAATTCCTAGGTTCTAGGAAGTATACTTTTTCATGAACTCTGCTGACACTTAAGTTAAAATAAAGAGCAAGACATATTCAAATAAGGGTAAAATTATCAGAGAAAAAAATTAAATTTACCGCCCAATTATAATTTAAATTTCCTCCAAAAAGAAAAATGTATTTAAAAATTAAGTTAAAAAGGCACCTAAATGCTGATGGCTAGAGATAGGAAATTATATACTATTTAAAATTTTGAGCAAAAATATCCAAATTAAAGCAATCAAAATCATATTAGGAGTAAACAAAAAATATTATTTTCCCAATTCTTGCATTTGCCTGCTGAATATTTGTTCTGGATGTTCTATCAATTTCTCAACATCTATGTATCAGCAATTAAATTTCTTGTCTTCTGTCTCAAAACATTTTTCTCTCCTAACTTCCTATTGTTTGATATCACCATCTTTTTTGTCACTGAAATTCAAAACCTAAAACTTATCCTTGGTTTCCCTGTCACCTCTCATAAAGGGATTGACTTGACCCTTTTCTCATTGCAAATTCTCTGTAAACTGATTTTCTCTTTCCCTTGCTCCTGCCTCCAATCTAATTCAGGCTATAAAACACCTCCCTTAGGGCCTAGAAGCCTGGATTCAGGGATGAAGAATACAGGGTAAAGAAGATAGATGGTGTCCAGGCCTTGATATTAGCTGGTGTTTATTAAGCATTTAAATTAATTCATCTAAACTTACTGCAACACTATGAAGGAGATATTATTATTACCCTAGCTTTAGAGAGGGGAAGACTAATACAGAAAAATAGTACCATATTTTGCCTTGTATAATGCACACTTTTTTGCCCAATTTTGTGAGGGAAAAATAAGGATGTGCATTATACATGAGTAGTACTAATTCCATATCTATATGAATGTTTTTAATTCTTTTATTTATGCTTATGAGTTAAAAGTATAACTCTAGAAATCAACAACAGTATCCATATGCAAAATAATACCCTGGAATACAATAATTGGGATTTTTTTTTGGTTTTTTTACTTGTTAAATTTCTTGGGGTCACATTGGTTGATAAAAATTATGTAGGCTCCAGGTGTACAATTCTACAGTGCATTGTCTACGTGCTGCATTATGTGCTCACCACCCAGAGTCAGCTCTCCTTCCATCACCATGTATTTGAGTCCTTCTCTCCTCTTACCCTCAAGTAACCACTAAACTATGACTGTGTCCATGAGTTTTTGGTTTTTGTTGCTTTCAGTTTTATATTCCATATATAAATTATGTTTAAAAAATAAATGCTAAAGTTCCTTTATAATACAAAAAACAAGTACCTAAATATAAACAAATAAAAATTTGACTTAAAACATTAAAACGAAAGATTTTTTCACTAAACGCTTGGGCCAAAAATGTGGGTGCGCATTATACATGGGAGTGTATTATACGCAGTGAAATACGGTAAGTAACTCGGCCTGTTAAGACACAGATGTACAGCAAGAAGTAGGCCTTAGGCTGGAGCCAAGTGTGTTTGAGTCCAAAGTGTAAGTCTTAATCAGCATGGGTATGCCTTCCAGGGTCAGATGCTGAGGCCATAAGCTAGTGTGATGGAGTCACCTTGCCTTTAATTTAGGGCAAGTGCTCTCAAATCAATCAAGTTCAATGTGCAAAACTACAGTGTTCACAGAAATGTGTTTCATGAATCAATAACTGGTCTATTCTGGTATGATCTCCTTCACCCACAGCTTTAGAAGAAAGATAAAAATGGAATCTATCTAGCTAATTGGCAATACTTGTTTAAGGGGAAAATCTATTCAGAATCCCAGCAGGTTCAGCTTCTGCTGGGTTGGTTCTCATTATTTATACCTTCCCTGCCCTCAGTCACTAAGGCCATTCCTATCCACAGAAAGAAGCATAAAATGAAAAGAAATGTAAAGCAGCTGGAGTTAAAAAGAAATAGTCCTGACAGCACTGGAGAAAGATAAAAGAGCAGTTGCTGTTGAAAAGCCATTCCTTTGCGAGTCTAAAGCTACAGGAAGGGAGGGGTCAGAGACGGAGAACGAACGGAATGTATGGGGCTGCCAATGCCACCTCCATGATAGGAGGCTTTTGCTTTGCATTTTGGAGCGAATCTTCCCAGTACGAAATTCATCTTCAGTTGTATATGAGGTCCACGGGACAGGGACACTGCTCACCTCTAATCTGATTGCCCTCGGAGCACAGCTTGGGAAGAAGGTCCCAGAGACAGGCCACAACAGCCTGGAGGACAAAAGAATTTGCTCCAGGGGAGCCTGGGAAGGTTGGTCCAGCTCTCTGTTTACAATCTCAGCAACCAGTGTCTGCTTGGTTTATGGGGTTGTACCCCTGGGTGAAATGGGCAGGATCTGAGCTTCGGGCCTATCACAATTCATGGTGGCTGGCACAAGAACAGAGATTCCTTTTAAAATTGAGTGTGTCAGCCAAATTAATCCCATTAAACTCTAAGTGACCTTCCAGGAAAGGAAAGCTCCCTAAGAAGGATGTTGCTATATTACCATTCCTTCTCTACAGAAATCTCCGTAGGAAAACAGAACGTCTTAAAATGTCACGATGTCAGAGGTAGAGGCAATCTTAAAAAGACTCCAGTCTGTCTCAGTGATCATCCCATCTAACCATTTTATTTTTACAAATGCTTGGCATAAGGAGAAAGAAAATTCACGGAACCTGTGAATTACCTAAAGTTTTCGTTGTTATTAAAACATAAACTACATGTACTATATAATAGCTATAACTTAGTTTATAAAATAAAATAATAAAGGTTGATTTTTTTTGGTCTCTTAAAATGAATCTCAATATCATCTAATTCAAGGCCTCTTCTAAAGATAACTTGAAATAGCAATTTATGTAAAGTTCTAATCTATATTATTCCAGTGTTGATTCAAATGTTTCTTCTGGCCAGATGGATTGTCTCTCAACCATTAAAACGAGCCTCATTAAGCACTTCTTTTCTAAGTTCTAACTCGTTCTTGACATTTTTTTCACAGGGTGAGTTCACTATCTTCTTCCCTGTATATACGTACCTGACTTCCTTCTTTCTGTGTACTTACTTCTAGGTAGAAAGTTCTTGTACTTATTAGGTTAGGGCTTCCAATGTCAGACTTTAGAAAGAACAAGCAAAGCCCAGCATGAGATACACTCTTCTTAATTATTACTAAACACAATAGCTGGAGGGTGCTTATGAAGTGTGGGACAACTTACAGAATGGGTTACCTCATGGTATCATGACACCTGATTTTGTTAGGAGGTTGGTGATCTTAAAAATCTCCATATTGCTGACAAAGAAATAGGCTCAGAGTTAGCAAATTTGTCTCAGGTCACATAATTAGGATTAGCAGAACAAAGATTTTAGTTCTAGAAGTCTGTTTTCAGAGCCCTCTCTCTTAAACAGTCTGCACGTCGGCCTGTAAATTTGTGTGAGAGATGAAGCAGGAAAATAATTGGTGACTAGATTTATTAGGAGATATCTAATGTTCTCCTAAGGACTGAGTGTCAGAGAAGCACCTAACCCGACCTGGGCGGCTCCAGGAAACACTCACAAGTGATTTGCCTTCCAAACTGACTTTTGAAAGAGTGGTAGGAGTTGCACAGTATGACAGAGGTCTTCTCCAATCAATGGGAAGAACGTGAAGAAAAGAATAGAGTCATATTCTATTTTTGACTTAACAGTTTATGATGATTTATATGTCATCTCACAAACAGTCTATTAAACCACACAGAGACAAGTGTGCTAAAAGTCTGCAAAACGAAATGTATGCTTTAAACATGTTTCAGTAGGTAGAGTCCCTGAAATGCCACATTTTTCACAGTCACTTCATTGTGTTATGGCAGCCAAGGAATTCTTAACCTCAGTTGGAGTAAACTAGGCTGACCAGACGTACTGTTTTACCCAGGACAGAAAACAATAGCACTGTCGTCTGTCAAAAAGTACGTCTGGTCAACCTATTCTCACTGGGTACGTTCAAGGTGTCAGTAGGCTGTCCAGGCTACTATTTGACACGGGACAGTACTGTTGTTTTCTGTCCCATTTAAAATGGTGCCTCTGGTCAGGAAACCATCTAAACCTGGCCCCGTTGCAGGTTCCAACATCTGTTATCCTGTCCTTCAGAGCTGTCCTTCATGGTTAATATGTCTGTACGAATAACGTCTTCAAGTTCTACATCTTCGTTATATATTTTCTCATGGAAGCGTCTCCCACTCACATAATTCTCTCCCATTAATGTGGCTTTCCAGGGAAAGTAAGCCCCAGATAGACCTGACTGAAATAATTACAGTGCTCTTATTCCAACCACAAATAAGTAAAGAAACTCCGAACGACAGACCACCTCCTGATGGGGTGTATTCTGCATCACGAAAGCTCTCCGTTCCAGCAGGGTCATGGCGATGGCTTCTGGGTAAACAAGACAGCATTGCTGAGTTCGAGTTTGAGTCTGTGCGTGAGCACCGTATCTGGGCCAGGGACACTCGACACCAGATCTGTACGTATGTCATTGGTTCCCCTTTGTGTACATTTCACTCCTCATACAGAATGGATGTCTGTTTCTTCTCAGTTGCTAATACCACACCATTTGCAGCTTTAATTCCCCCTGAAGAGACAGACTCCTTGGGTTGCCATAGCAACCAAAGCACATTCAGTCTGGTCAAGTTGAGCAGAAGGTCTGAGTGCAGTCAATGAAAAACTAGAACCTTGCTCGTCCATCTTTACCCAAGAGAGCCCTTTTATTTGTTGTTTATAGTAGCTTTATTCGTAATTGCTAAAATCTGGAAACAATTCAAATGTCCATTAACCAGTGAGGAAAAGCAGAATGAGTGAATAGGCCATCAGTGGGTTTCAAAGGCTACCATTAAAAACTCACAAACTAGATAAAAAGGATTAAATAAGAAAACGTGGGGCACATTTCTTAAAAGACAACAGCACAAATGTAATAACTAGAAAGCTTCCTAAATGTCGAAAGAATTTTTTAAAAAACTAACAAAACACATCACATTGAGAAAGAAACACAGAAAACAATACAGTACCCATAGTACTTATAATTTGAAAAAATTAAGACTAAACACAAAAGTCATATTAATAAATATAAAGGGGCTTAACTCATTTATTAAAAGAAAAAAAAAATCTCAATTATGCTCACAAAGCCAGACCTGACTTTATGCTGTATTCAAGAAGACACAACTAAAATGAAGTAATTTAGAAAGGTTCAAAAAGGAGTGCTGGGCAAAAGGACACCAGAAAAATGAAAATAATAATAAAGCAAGCTTTTGGATTCTAATGTCTCAAATAAATGGAATGGAAGTCAAAAGTCATTAAAGATAACCAAAAAGCCATTTAAATATTGTGTTAAAATTCACAATAAAGATTAGTTATGAGTATTAATGTAGCAAATGAATTAGAAACTACCTTTACAAAGCAGAACCATGGCAGATGCAAAGAGAAATAGATAGAAACATACTAATAATAGGAGGTTTTCCACTGTCAATACAATATACCATATTTTGCCGTATATAATGCACACTTTTTTGCCCAAATTTGTGAGGGAAAAATAAGGGTGCGCATTATACATGGGTAGTATTTATTCCATACCCATATAAACGTTTTTATTTCTTTTATTTATACTTATGAGTTACAAGTGCAACTCTATAAATCAATAACAATATCTGTATGCAAAATAATACCGTGAAATATCATAATCAGAGGGGTTTTATATAAAAAATTTTTATACATAAAGTTTTTTATACTTGTATGTGCTCTTGTGTTTCGTAATTATTGGTTACATAAAATCTCTTGTATCATAATATGTTAAAAAAATAAATGCTAAAATTCTTTTATAATACAAAAAACCAAGTACCTAAATGCAAACAAATGCAAATTTGAATTAAAAAATTAAAATGAAAGATTTTTTTCCCTGAAAGTTTGGGCCAAAAACATGGGTGCGCCTTGTCCACGGGAGTATATTATACAAGGCAAAATACAGTAGATCAAGTAAATAATAAATAAAGATTCAGAAGACCTAAACAATACATTCAATAAGATAGATCCCATGTATGTATATGTCTCTTTAATCCTGATAATAAAGACCACATTTTCTTTTCTAGCACATAAATGACTCCTGGAGGGAGGGACCTTAGAATTCAGACCTAAAGGATGGAAAAGAGACAGCTATGTGAAAAAGTAGGGACAAGATTTCCAGCAGAAGAAATGGCAAGGGCCAACATCTCGAGGCAGGACCAGAGACTGGTATGTGGGAGACACTGGGAGGAGCCAGAGCAAGGGGGTGATGGTAGAGTGCGGTACCCCAGATCCTGGAAGACCGTGCTGCCACCGTGGGAGGTTGGAGTGTCACCCAAAGGGTGACTAGTGGACATTTTAAAGCAATGACCAGAGTAAAAAGTTCTGATCACTGTTTTCAGCCTTTCAAGTTCACTTCCACATTGGAGAATAGATTATGGAAGTCAGGAGTGAAAGAAGGAAGACCAGTTCAGAGTTCCTGTCGGTCCTGTAAAAAGTGCTCATGGCTTATACAAGGGTATTGGCATCGGACATGGAGAGAGGGGAATAGACATAGCCATGTCAAGTCCTGCTAACGACCTGGATGTAGGGATCAAAGGTGACACCTGGCCCTTTTGGCTTAGGTAACTACAGATGGTGGTCCCTCCTACGGGGACAAAGGAGCAGCAAGTTTGGGATGGCGGGGGAGTCACACGTTGTAGTTTGAATGTGAAGTTTGAAATGCCTGTTGGGCCTTCATGTGAAGGTGTAAAGCTGAACGCATGCCATCAGAGCTTAGGACTATATAGGAAATACAGGAAGCCTCATGCAGATGGTATGGAACACCACGGCGATCATCTAAGAGGGGAAGGAACAGAGCACGTAGGCCATGTTCCTAGACATCACTGGCTAACACACCATCTGTCTCTGGGTCTCCCATTCCCCAGCAGTTAAATGGGAGCCAAGCTGTCATGCTATATCCTGTCTCAGGCTGGAGGAGTCTAGGACTAACACTGTCTTTTCCTTCATTCCAGATTATTCCTCTACATGCTGGGAAGTGAGGAGACCCCCCCCCCCAACACACACACACACACACACACACACACACACACACACACCCATGCGCCCCCGGCGGGTTCTCAAACGGGTGCAAATCTTGGCTTGGGCTTTCTGGAGCAAAACAGAATAAGTCGTAGATAACAATCAACTTTCTTGACTCCGCAGCTAAAGCCTCATTCCTTCTGCTTTCCGAATATTCATGACCAGCAATGAATCTGGGTTGACGTTTCATGCCACGGAGGAATAAACAGACACAACCTTCTGCACACCACCCCAGGATCCTATCTGAAAAGTCAGTACCAACCCCAAGATTTACAAGGACCCAGCAGATCCTCTGTCAGTCAATCAACAAGGATTTACCGAGAGCCCTCAGGGTGCCTGGGACGGGATGAGGCTGCTTTTGTGAGTGAGCAAGCAAGTTCTGTCCAAAGGAAACAGAAATTTAATCACTTGCTCATCCAAGCGGTTCCCTTCGGCTTTCCAAATGTGCCTTTTTTTAATGAATGACTAACAGAGCCTGCTGCAAAGGCAGCCTGCAAATCCCAGCCCGAGGCCTTGAGCGGAAGGATGACTCACCTGCCTCTGACGTCAAAGCCGCTCTGCTATCCGAGGAGAAGGCAGAGAATGGTCAGGGCCTGGGTGAGATGCCCCAGGTGCCCCCCTCCCCCCCGAGTCCCATGTGGGTCCTAATGGCTTCTTCCTCCCCCGCCTGGTAATGACAACTTTAACCTAACAGAAGTTTAAACTGTGAAAACTCCAATCTCATTGTCAAGTTGACCGGGCACCTAGAAACGAGTGTGTCTTCCTGTCAAGCAGTAGCAGATCTTTGTGGTGAGTTCTTCTCCTCCGGAAAATTCCTTTCACAGCATGGTTTGTATTGATTTGTGTCTTAGTTCTCAGGGCTGCTGTGACAAATAACACAGGCCGGATGGCTGAAACCACAAACATTTCTTTCTGAGCATTCTGGAGGCCGAGGAGTCCAAGGCCAAGGTGCCAGCAGATACTGTGTCTAGTGAAGACTCGCTTCCTAGTTTGCAAGCAGCTGCCTTCTTGCTGTGTCCTCACCTGATGCAGAGAGACAGGGAGGTCTAGTATCTTTCTCTTAAGGAAACTAATCTCATCACGAGGGATCTACCATCATGACCTCCTCTAATCGCAATTAGCTTCCAAACGACCCCCCTCCAAATACCATCCCATTAGCGGTTAGGGTATCAGCATGAATTGAGGGTTGAGGGGGACACAAGCATGCAAGGCATACTGACTTGCTTACAACATCTTAACAGTGACCACTTCGAGTTTGCCTTTGACTTCACGATTTCCAAGGACTGGTTATGTACCTGGTTAGGCAGACAACCATTCTACGACTCACTCTGAAGCTTATCCAGAGGTTCAAGTGCATCAGGTCACGCCCGGTCACAGTTCAACGAAACTCTGACATCCCTGTGCAAGTAGTCACACAAATTTGCCCTTGGAAACCTTTGGGTTATGTCACAGTTCGGCCCCCAGGTATGTGTCCTGGGGCCTCCTACCCAGGCTGTCTGATGGTTTAGTTCCCTGAGCCGTGCCATCAGGTCCATTCTAGATCCTTCCTTTTCTTTCCAAGGAGACTGGCATCTAATTAACAGACCAAGCCTGAATTGTTGCTGACTACTAATGAGTTACTTGGTCTTCCTCTGAAGTCCCAATTTAAGTCATATGTCTGGCCCCTCCAGAACCCACTGACCACTTTGTCCTTAGAATTTTTATTGCATAAAGATCTTTATCACTCCTTTGAGTATTTCTTTCTTTTTTTTTTTTCTTTTTTTTTTTTTTTTTTTTGATATATTAACTTTTTGTTGTATCTTAACTACTTGTTTTATGGCTCTTGAGAGAGCCACAAACAGGTTTTGGAAAGCTGATGAATGACTCTTTCCTTCTCCAGCAGGATACATTTTTGGCCACTTGATACTGGAACCCAATCCTTTGGGACATGCCTGGAGTCCCCCTGACAATAAATTCTTATTCTCCGCCTCCCTTTTCTAAAGTTTATGTAAATCTGCATCCTCTGAATTGCTTTTCTTTGTCTTATTTTTCAACCTTCTGCCCTTTCCTCTTATCTTTTGGGGATAATTTTCATGCTGGTTGCTATTATTATCTCACTCTGGGTGAGACTCTGCCCATTGTACTCCTGGAGGACATCTGCTTGACAGCCTCTCTACTGTTCAGTCTGTAATCTCCCAAATTTGGACGCGCATCTAAAAAGTGAGGCAGATCTGGGGCTTCGCCGTCAACAGATCCCAACTCTTGCCGAACAAAAAAGGGAGAATCATACATAAATACTAGGGATCAGAACTAGGTGGGTGGTTCATGGTTGTTTTAATACTGAACTTTAGGTGAGGAGATGGCCCAAAGGGAAGCGTGACTAAGTGTAGGAGATATAATGGCACTTGGATTTCAACTCTATAAAACTCGGATTTAGATGGTGGTAATGATGATGCTAATGATGAGAAACCTGAAGGGGAGGGAAGTTAAATCACTTGAGTAATGTCACACCTTGTACTAAAACTTCGATTTGAAGGAAGTTTAGTCTACAGGTGTTTCTCTTTAATTCCCATGGCACAGGTGATGGCTTCTCATCTCCAGGAATCAGCCTTGGTATTTCTATTGAATTTCTAATCCCATCTGTGTCAACACCAATTTTAAAGTGAATAATAAAAGTGAGGGACGCCTGCATGAAATACATCCTAAATTTTCTCAAAACTTATTTCACTTTATACGAGGGCCTTCAGGAAAAAAATCCAACCACTGTCAATACAATGAGAGTGGTTACATGGCTGGATACTTTCTGGACAGCCCTTGTACATTTACTTTCTTACCCCATTTCTGAAATAAATCAAGTCAAATGAACTTCCCAACATAGTATCAGCAGATGTTCCTACGGCCTTGAACGAACTTTCAGCTTGTAGCTCCACAATCTGCCCAGCCTGGTTCTACTGCTCTTTCTCTCGTTCTTTCCTCGTCAGAGGCCTGAATGTCAGTAACTGGAAGGCCCTCCTCCCGGCTCCGAAACGCCTCAGAGACCCAGGCCCAGCTCTGGCAGGTTCCTCCTCCACAACTCCAGGTTCTAATAACTCCAACCTCTTCTCTTTGTTCCCTAAGAGTGGTAGTTGTTTCCAGCATTACTACCTCTGTGATCCATCAGGGCTCCCTTCCAGCCTTTTCAACCGTCCATCCTGTCTAACCAACTCTGCATTAAATATTCTTTGCTAAAATGACCAATACCTGCTTTCATGACTGGATCCTAACGGACACAGTCATTGATACCAGAAATGGGAACTTTGGTCCATTGCTTGGCTCACCTGGGCCTTTGTAATGTACCTAAAAGAGTTAGAATTCCCTGCGCAGCTAGGTCCATTCGGCACAATGCCAGCAATGTCACGGACTAGTATGCTATTCCTTGGAATGTCAAGATGATCAACATCTCTGCAGGCGACATTGTGGCCGATGACGGGAGAGCGGACACAGCTCTGAGCCCACATTAAGAAGTTTCACTCTTGGTACTGTCTGGTGAAAGCAACACCGGAGTCCTTTCCAATTGGGATAGCGATAGAAGCATTTCCGAGGTCAGTCACAGCCAACCAAGGGCCAGAGGCTATGTGATCTTCTTCAGGGGAGATACAGCATGTCTGGGACACATGCAGCAATGGGGGTCACCATCTGATTAAGGGTGTGATAATCCACGGGCATTCTCTAACATCTCTCTTCCTTCTGCACAAGACAAATGGGCCAGGTAAATGTGGATGTGACAGAGTTCACCACTCCTGCCACTTACAAGTCTTTGAAGTCCTTTTGCTCGTGACTGTGTGTGAGTGTGTGTGTGTGTGTGTGTGTGTGTGTGTGTGTTTAAATCAATCAGTAACCATACCTTCCGAGCACCTACTACGTATCAGGCATGGAACAAAAGATGAAAAGATAATGCGACAAGGAAACCGCCTTCACAGAGTGCTTTCTTTCTGGAAGAGCCAGTACAGAAGAAGTAAGTCGTAATACAATCATGGAACGGTACAAGGGTACAACATTAAGTGAAGTGGGAGTACTTTGTAAAAGAAAAAACCTTTTCATTTTTAGAAAAGATCCTTGAGAAAGCACTAAATACATTCCTTTGAAATTAGCTTGAAGCTGGTACACATTAGTATTCTAAGCTAAGTCTTCTTGTTAGAGTAGGATAACGGGTGGGGTTCATTTCCTCCTTTAAAATTTAAAATCTTAGCATTTTTCCAAACTCTAATAAACTTTCAGTTCTTTTGTGATTTGTTTTTTTTTTGTTGTTGTTGGTTTTTTTGGTATGTGGGTAGCTCCCTGACTGGGAATCGAACCCAGGCCGCAGCGCTGACAGTGCCAACGCCGAAGCCTTAAGCCACTACACCACCAGGGAACTCCTCTTTTGTGATTTGAATACAGTAAAACTTATTTTAAAATCCTCTCAAACTAAAGTCTTTTTCCACTGAACGATCAATAATCCTCCTTCATATACAGTCCCTAGACCCAGATACAAGTAATGACGGTAATAATAGTGCTTGTGACTTTGATAATCTGGCTTTACCACTTACAGCTGTGTGATTTTGCGCTCTCTGTCTCATTTTTTTTCAAATGTAAAATGAAAATGGTAGGAATATCTACTTAATAAGATTGTTGCAAAAATTAAATGCATGAAGAAATACAAAGCCCCTATAATAGGCTAGCACATAGTAAGAACTCACTAAATAGTAGCAATAATAACAACAAAATAATAGTAGCTAACATCCGTCGTGCACTCGCTGCGTACCAGGCACGATACTGACCGTTACAATAAATGGTGTTATCCACTCTCCCCAGCCAGACGTAATTAATGAGGATGGAATTTTAATTTCAGCTACACCAGTTATTCATAGCTACAGTCTTACATTAGAAAAGTGGCAAGTGTGCACAGGTATGAATAATTCATTACTCAATTAGCTCCGCATTTTTACATTTTTGGGGTCCTTTTACTTGGAAAACAATGGCACAGATGACGTCTTCACACCTCGAGGTTGGACCTTTTCCCAAAACTGGGCCAAAGCGTTAGATTTGTCCTAGGCAGCACAGCCCTGCTTTTACTATTTGTCCTTTGAATAGAGACTGACTTCAGCAATGAACTCAGATAACGATCTCACTGTCAGTGACCTAATTACAGTTTGGGTGCTATTTCCACTCATTTAATGAGGCTGAAGGAGAAGGGGAAAAAAAAGAAGTGGGGAGGAGGCAGAGGAGGAGAAAGAAGATGGGGGATGGAGGGGAGAGAGAGAAGGAAGGAAGGAAGAGGGGAGGGAGGGAGGGAAGAATGAAGGAGGGAGGGAGGGAAAGAGGCCTGGGCAGTGGCCCAAAATACCATGCATGCACACATGAGGCAGGGCCCGTAGGTAAACCATTAACACACAAGGCAAACAGATTTTATTTGGAAAAAAGAAATAAATGAAGCCAGTTTCTTTGGAAATAAGAAGGAAGGAAGGAAGGAAGGAGGGAAGGAAGGAGAAAACTGACTGAAACTGAAGTCCCTGCTTTGAATATGCTCTGCACCATACGTCACAGGTGGGGTGCTTTCCAACCTTAAATAAAGATATCTTTAACAAAACGTTCCTTGTCCCTGGTTTATCCAGATAAGCCATTACAAGAGGGACAGGCTCAAATGGGAGCGTGATGGAAAACATGAGATAAACGTTTGACCATGGCACCTATAAATTGCCTGGGACTCTTGATGCTATATTTAGGCTTCTGAATTCAAGTGCGCATCATAAATACAGTGACTTAGAGGAGCTGATGGAACTGATATACAGGCTGCTGAGTGTCCTGGAGGACTGTAATTCACATATCAACAACAGTTATTCTTGTTTTTCTGCGTCATCTCTCTTCAGGGACAATTTTAAATCATCTGTGGGTAGGTAGGTCAGCCAACTAAAAGTAAAATTTTCAATTTTCATGAAATAAATTTTTGGGCAAATAAAACAAAAAAGCATAAGGAATCACATACTCCTTTTAGGGTATTTTTCTTCCAATTTCCTTCTTTCCTTAATGTGATAGCTAAAGCCATGCATCCCAGAACGGGCTGACTGCATGCTGAATACATACTCAGACCTGCAGGAAATATTCAGTGACCACTGCCATGCACCACGCCTTTATGCTAAGCTCTGAGGGTAAAATGATGAGCGACACCGAGCCCGGGGTCCCTAGGAACTTACCATCTACAAAGGGATACAGATAAATGGGCAAGCAGTGCGAAAGTACTAAGACGGAGTACCAGAGAGTACGGAAGTACCAAGCCTGGGGATGTCAGCCATTGAGAGGGGTGGGAGCAGGTATCAGAGCACGTCTCCTGAGGGTGACACAAAAATCATTTACTATCAGTCCTTTATTCAACAAATGTTCATCAAGCCCCTCATCTGCATAAGCATGCCAATCAACCGGGGAGATACATGGGGACTGACGACAAATAAGGAGATAATAAATATATATTCTATCGCTTTAAGTAGTGTTAAGTGCTGAAAGAAACTAAAGCAAAGAATTTGAAATAAAGTATTCCTAAAGAAATAAAAATAAAGTGATAATAGAAATAAAATACAATTTATTTTATTGAAAAATACAATTTATTTTATTGTACCATAAAATAAGAAAAAGGTGAAGAAATACAAAATGATGGGACGGCCAGGAACTGCCAGCACTGTTGAGTAGGAGGCGTTCAAACATAGATGAGCAAAGGAAGCCAGCCCGTTGGCGCCTTCTTGCCCAACGCTGCGTGTAACAAACCAACACAGATCTCTGCAGAACGCCACACCAGGCCGCGCTGCCCAGGGGCCCGGGGGCTCGGCCAGGGGGCTCGGCCCGGGGGCTCGGCCCGGGGGCTCAGCCAGGGGGCTCGGCCATGGCGCTCGGCCCGGGGGCTCGGCCAGGGGGCTCGGCCAGGGGGCTTGGCCATGGGGCTCCGCCAGGGGGCTCGGCCAGGGGGCTCGGCCAGGGGGCTCGGCCATGGCGCTCGGCCAGGGGGCTTGGCCAGGGGGCTCGGCCATGGCGCTCGGCCAGGGGGCTCGGCCATGGTGCTCGGCCAGGGGGCTCGGCCATGGGGCTCCGCCAGGGGGCTTGGCCAGGGGGCTCTGCTGATCCTGGCCGGGCTCACTCACAGATCAAGGACACAAAGCATCATGGCCCCAGTAAGACAGACCGAGGGGAGACCAGCCCGGAGATGCTGGCGGGAGCCTCCTGCGTGTAGATGATGGTGAAGAATTTGAATTTGATTTCAGGTGTGATGGGGAAAAGAAGTTCCATGAAGTGATTATTGTTTGAAAATCATCGCTCCTGTTAGCACGGGATAGTGAAGCAGGAGTGGGAGGGACCAGCTAAGGGGCCTTTATGACATCTGGCAATGCATTTTGCGTAGTGCAGGCAGTGGGAATGAAAATGTCAGCAATCCTTTGGAGATCTGATGGGTGTGAGAGCTGGGTTGGCGGTGGGTCAGTGGGGCAGAGGACAAAGCCAGCCCTAGAAGCAGTTACTGCAGGCTGGACTCCCCAGTCAGCCCCCCAGGAACACAGAGTGGGGTCGCCTTGATGGCCAAGACACGTGTCCAGAGCGGTGGCACGGCCCCTCTCCTACCACTCTGACGGGCGGTGCAGGGATCTTTGACATAAGATAGCATGTTCCTCACCCTGATTGCTGATGGGGACAGAGTGCCAGCAGGCTCAGGATTACACCCAGTCCCTGCCAAGCCACGTCACCATGCTGAGTCGCAGCTTCCCCTTTAAAATGGAAGCAATCACTGACAGCGCGAGGTCGTGCAGTGACAAGGACTCTCAGTCATCGCCGGCGGGAATGCAAAATGGTGCAGCCACTTTGGAAGACAGTCTGGCAAGTTCATTAAAAAATAATAAAGCAAAATGGGGTCAATAGTGTCCACTCCGTAGGGTTATTGTGAGGACAAAGTGCAAACACTCTATGGAGCGGCACGTAGGGTGGTGCGACACTCTCCCCACCCGAGAGTCACCATTCTGTGACGTGAAGGCAGCATTCTCCGTGGAGCGTTCGTGCTCTGGGTTGTTCGTAAGTACTTGCTGGAGGAATGCTTGCATCACTCAAGCACAATTGTGAAACAGCGAGAAACAAGGTCTCTTTACAATAGAAGTTTCCAGAGCCTGTAAGAGGCTTGGGTGTAGTGTGTGACCACACGAGGAGTCTCAATGTTTCTAAGCAGTTTTCAGCACGGGACCTTATTTTGTTGACCATCTCCTGTGAGGACATGGACGTTTCCCACCTTGGGAAGTACTGGGGTAAGAGATGTGTATCCCAAAGACCCCCAGGAACTACTAGACAGAAATAACTGTTCAGCCACTCACCCTCTCCGGAGGGAAGTGCGTGTGACAAGGTCAGGTTCAGAGGCATGGACACTGAGGCCAAGTCCAACCGGTCAAATCCCAGGGAAGGTGCTAGAGTCACATGGAACTGGGAGTCTGAGGTCAGAAGTCAGAGGTCGGAAGTGGAGAACCCCACCTCTAGGAGCCACGAAGCTAGAGGACAGGAAAAGAGAAGGAAGAATGGAGTGAGGGTTGAACACAGGCTGACAGAGATGGAGGCAAGTCTTGACTCAAGGCATATTTTGTGACTGTGGAGTTGTGGCTCTGTGTCCCTCCCCATCTTTGGCTTGGCATGCTCGGTGTGAGTCAGGGACCGTGCCCTTCCGAGGCGAGGACTGATTAGATGGAGCTTGTCCAACCCGTGCCACGTGCAGCCCAGGGCGGCTTTGCGTGTGGCCCAAAACAAGTTCTTAAAACATTACATTTTTTTGTGATTATTTTTTTCATCAGCTAGCATTAGTGTTCGTGTATTTTCTATGTGGCCCAGGGAAGCCAAAAGTTAGGACACCCCTGGATTAGATGATTGGGGTGTTTGTGTGAATCTGCCAATGTGACAGATAGGGGTCAGCACCAAGGTGGGGGTACCACTTCTGGAGCAGGGATGACATAGAGGCCTCTCAGAGAGGGCTGGGTGTGGGGGTGCAAAGGGGAGCCAAGGATGGGGCTCCCAAATGAATCACTGGTTTCTCAACGTTGCAGAGGCTTGGTTCAAACTCACCATAATTTCTCTTGCGCTAGGTCCCGTGTTCACAGAAGAGCCCTGTGCACAACCTTGGCTCTCTCCAAGGACATCCAGAACTTTGAAGCTCCCGAAAGACACAACCCCATTCCTTTCTCGCCTTCCTCCTCCTGTTTGAACTTCCGTTCTTTCATGTTGAGAACATTCTTGGCCAATCTAGGAATCTTTGGAAGTCCATTTTTAAAAGCATGAGCCAGGAATGTGGCCTTTTACTCAGCTGCTGCTTTGACAAAGTCCCTCCACGCATATATCACCTACCCACTCACCAGCATCCGACTGCGGTATGGATGTTTCAGAAGAATGTCCGACTGTCACCTCAACAGCTGGACCCCACGCACTCGGGTGCCCACAGCTGGGTTTAGCTGACATTTAGAAAGCACTGTCTAATTGTCAGGCATTGAACCATGCTCTTATAAGTTTTATTTTATTTAATTCCCACAACAACCTTAAGAAAAGGTGGGGGGAGGGATTTTTCACCCTTTGTTTTACTGATGAATAAAATCATAAGTTGGGAAAACCCAAGGTCCAGCTCCACAGCCTTAACTGTGCTTGTTGCTTTGGGGCCAGCTTCAATGTGAAATTGAGCCCCCGGGAATCTCTCCCTTCCCAAGCTAGTCATTCCATCATGATCTCACTGATTCTTGTCCATGAGCATAATTCACCCCAGTTCTTTCCGTATTCACGTGAGGTACTACTAAGTAAGGGATGTAGGAATAGGCAAATAGATGCATGACCCATCTTCCCTGGGTCTTAAACCTCTAACACTTGAACGATGTCTGCCCCTGGGCCTTTATATCAACTCCTACGCAGCCCTGACTCAGATCAACGTCTGCCTTTGTTTGTGAGGGGTCTGGCCTGCATAGTCTCATCCAATGGAAACATGAAATGAACTCTTTTGAAGCTGTTTCAAGAACTCCCTCTCCCATGGCACTGTAAATACCTTCAATGGGGAAATGAGGTGAATCACAGCTAAATAACAGCCAGAAGTATTATGCAGTCACATGATTTCTGGAGTTTTTGTTCGTCTGTCAACTTAGAAAAGAGAGTTAAGGCAGGAAAAAAAAAAAAGCTAAACCAAATATAAATCAAGCTAGCCATTTTTCACCAATGCATGTATGTTCAAACTGGAGTAAAACTTAGATTACCTTACTAGACATAGTATAACATAATATTAGGGTAGTAGATATAGCAATATGTGCTTTTTTGTTTCTTGTTTTTGTTGTTTTTTAATGTATAATCCAGTGGTATTTATTTATTCATTTATTTTTTGTATGTGGGTAGTTCCCTGGCCAGGAATCGAACCCAGGCTGCAGCGTTGACAGGGCCAGCGCTGAAGCCTTAAGCCACTACTCCACCAGGAAACTCCTGTTTCTTGTTCTTTAAGAAAAGGGAATTAAGAAATTGTAGTCTCAAGTCAACCCAACGTAACAACAAGTATGCATTGGGAAACTACTGTGGGTTTATTCATTCATTCCTTCAAGCAACGAACATCTGCGCCTACTCGGGGCCAGACTGGCAGCTGTGGATTCGGGAGCCCGGCCCTTGCCTCCCCAGGCTCCTCCCAGGTGAGTGGGGGGCTTGATACCTCACTTGACCACAGAGGCATGTAGAGTTCTGTTGGCAGAACACAGAAGAGGAGGCACTCTCGTCTCCCTGAGAAGGCCTGACAGGGTGACCTTTGGATCCTAAAGATGAGATGTCCTCTGGCACCTCATGGAAAAAGGAAATTTGGGGGACCCACTCCATGCCAGGCTCTCTAGGTGCTGGGGATGTGGGTCCCCCTCCAAAAGCATGCATTGTGGGAGTAGGGAGAGGAGAGACGAAAAGCACGGATACACACACACCCAGGTAACTACGTAGATAAGCAAATGAATAAACCAATAGGGTACTTTCAAATGATGACTGTATTACAAAAAAATAAAACCAGGTCAATGGAATGAAAGTGACAGGGGCAGGAGACACAGGTGGCCGCTTCATTGGAGCGGTCACCCAAGGACTCTCTGAGGAGGTGACATACAAGTTGTAGGTTCCGGACACACAAAACTGCAGGAGAAATCAAGCGCACGTGATGGGCGAGACTGGAGAGACAGTGACAACACCTTGTTTCACATCAGGGAGCTGGGACCTCACCTTAGGACCATGAGACCACGGCAGGGTCCAGCGTCACAGAGGGGAGACAGTGACTGGTACGTAGGTGAACTTGGTTCAGCCACTAAGAACTCGCTGGCACAGGCCTGAGTCAGGGAATTCCTGTCAGATTCTTCACCACCGACGTCGTTTTCCCTGAACAGGACAAATAGTGTCAATTGTAGCTGATGTTTTTCCATAAAAACAAATCTGTGACCTTGATTTGACTTCTGGCCACGGCCCTGAAGCCAGACTTCTACAGAAATAACCACAGAAGTCTCAGGTAATGAAATGCACGTATCGTGGCTTACCATATGTCTATGGAAAGACCTAGAAATCAACCGAAGAACGTAGGGGTCCTACCCACCCACACCGGACTCCGAAGAGGGTGGGGTGCCGGGGGCTGCCGGGAAAAGAGGAAGCTTTCTTAGGAGAGAGAGAGAAAGAAAGAACCGAAAGCATCTCCCCACGTGGACCCTGGGTGTCACCTGCCCGCTCCAAGGGTTCCGGACACAGGTATCAAGAACTACCAGGGTTATTCCTCAAGTCAAGGTTTTCCTGCTCAAGGCAGAATGCCACCGTATTTGAACCTGCGGGCTGGTGGCCATGCTGCCTTCTTCCCTTCCTTCCCCGCCTCGCCCCTCCCCGTCTCTCTTCTTTGTCTTTTGCTATAACGAACCCTGGGGACCTGGGGATGGCCCCGCACCGCGACAGGCCGCAGGTGGGTTTCGCCCCCCCCCCCCCGGGCTGGAGTGCGAACCCCCCACTCGGCCTCGGAATCCCTGGGTCAAAGGGCACGCTCATTCTGTCGTCGTGTAGACCCATTAACAAATTCCTCTTCAGAAACGCATGCTGTTGACCTGTGTCATCCTACGCCGGGTGTTATTTTTAGTTATTGTTTTTCTGTTAAATATAATTGGAATTCTTACTGAAGACAAAGAAACTTTGCTAGACATTCTCATTTGTTTCTTTAAACGTGTCAATCCTATTAAAACATTTAAGGGTTTGGAAATGGAGCCACAGAGAAATAAAAGGCCCCCTTATGTCATTGTGTTTTGTAGAGGAGCAGACTAGTCATGTCATATAAGGTAGCAGGTCACATGAGACCCTCAGCACACTCAGGATATTAAGTTCTGGGGAACACCACTGGCCTAGGGCCTCGCCAATCTGTGTAAAAATAGGCTCTGTCATTTGGGGGTTCTCCCGAATGTGACAAAGGAAGAGACCACTTTAAACCTAGAGTTGGCCTATGATTGACGTTTCTATTTTGTCCGGTTTGCCCTGTTGGCCTGAGCGGTGACATTGGCCTTACGCTTGCTTTATCTGATGAAGCCACCCCTCGGTCCCGGCCAGCTGCGCGCCTGCAGCCCCCAGGGTGGTACCTGGCAGGTGTCAGAACAGGAGCACAGGCGGTGGGAGGGAGGAGAAACACCACCCGGGGTGACAGGCCCACCTATGTGCCATGAAGAAATCCTCTTCCCCGAATAGGCTAGGTAAGAAATGGTACTGAAGTGCAGTGTCTATCATTGATTCGCAAAAGGCTGACCCAGTTCCACTGTCTTGGTTTTAGCTCCGTGAAGCTATCGTAGGTAACATAAACCTCTGCCCCAATATTAATATACAGTTTCGAGAGCGCTTCCACTAGTTATTAGATGGATCCAGAACAGAAACAGCAGCAGCAGCAGTAGCAGCTGGCATTTACTGAGCACTTACTAGGTCCCAGATCCTGTCCAGACGCAGACGACGAAACTGAGGCAGCAGGAGTTGCCAGCAAAGTCAAACAGCAGGCAAGGAGCAGTGTCAGGAGATGAACCCCGAAAATCCAGGGCCAAGACCCACCTTATCAATCAACTCAGCGATTCGAAGTGTGAATTTCAGGTGTTTGTCAGATGGACCATCAAATAGTCCTTTGGTCTTAGAGGGCTGACCCAGCCAGCAAGGTTGAGAAGGGCCACCTCTCTCTCAATCCCAAGCAAGTCCACCTTCCCTGCTGCCCAGGGGGACCTGTCCCAGCAAGGCTGACGGACAAGCGGCCCTGAGCAGAGTGAGAACCCCAAAACCTGCGAAATTGCCAGTTACATATCTTGGCTCTTCAGTTACTTCATCGCCTTTCCTTGGGAATGTAGAGACGCCTTTTGTGTCAGAGAGTTTGCCCCGCCATGTTCCTTCTGGTTCTAACCACGTAATCCCAGCAACATGGGAAGACCCAACTTTCTCAAAGAACCAATTGCACTTCATCCCAAAAACACCTTCCCAGGCTCTCGCCTTCCTCCTCTCCATAATGACTTGTTTTCACAGATAAGTCACAGCATCTGAACTGGGGGAGCGGAAGAGGGGCTTTCAGGGGTCCTTAAGACCACCCTCTCCTTGATGACTCACTAGGATTCATGGGGCTCAGTTGTTATAGTCACAGTTACAGTTTATTGCAGTAAAAGGATGTGGAATAGAATCAACAAAGGAAGCAGGCACAAGGGGTAAGTTCCAGGAGAAACGAGGTGCAAACTTTGAGGTGTCCCCTCTCAGTGGTGTCACACAGGGAAATGCTTAATTCTCTCAGCAACCACCTGCAATACCACGTGTAAAGTGCTGCCAATTGGGGATGTTCTGCCAGCTTTGCTATCCAGGGGTTTTATTGGGGGTCAGTCATGCAGGCCTGCGGGGTTCATGTGACCCATCTCAGCTACCCAGACTCCAGCCCCCAACCCAGAGCAAAAATGGCCCTCGTCATAAATCTCATTGTTGGGACAATTTTAGGGCAAGGCCCAAGCCCTCAGGCATACACCAATGCCCTTATCTTGCAAAACATTCCAAGGGCTCAGAGGTTAACTCCCAAGAACCAGCCAGCTCTGGAGTCAGGTTTTGTTTGTTGTAATGCGCAGGATGGTGATCAGAGTGAAAGATACTATCTCCTCAAAGGACTACCAGAAGGGACAGTGAGCTCGGACTCTGCAGTCAGCGTGTCAGGGAGGACGGGATGGGCGGGAACCCCACGGCCCTGGTTTCTTTCCACCCGCAGTTTGAGAATGTGATATATTGATTTATGTAACGAGCGTTAAATAGCTGTCTGCATCACCATATGAAGTTCACAGCCTTTGCCCAGAGGAAGCTCACAGCCTTGAAGAGGAGGCACCTTGTCGTCAGTGTGTGATGACGTATCAAGAAGCCACAATGTGCCCTGCTCCTGTGGGACTCACTGTCATCCACTGACCCTGGAGAAGTGGAGGATGGGAGCAGGTTGTCGCATGCTGACATTGGAACTCAGGCCTGACGCTGACCAGGTGTTGCCAGGTCAGCAGTGAGCAGCACACTCCCAAGGCAGGGAAGGAAACGGTGGGCCAGGACATGTCAGGCTGAGGGCCCAGCACACACCTTCGAGACAGGAGAGCTCAGTGAACTCGGGGATTCTGGACTGTCGTATCAACGAGTTTACGTTTTTAAGTCCTTTCTGTAAAGTCGACTTGGTGAGGCCCGTTGTCACCTAGCAATTGATGGCAGAGCTTTCCAATCTTTCGCCACTGTGGCACTTGTAAGAAAATAATCCCACGTGGCTCTCAGACCTCCTTTGCAATTGTTGTTCATTCTAAATTCTTGTTTACTACATTTCCATCCATAAACAAGGGCAGGAAATGAAAGAATCGGGTAAATGGAGGAGCTTTATGCTTCCCAACACAAAACATAATTTTCTTCTTTGCTGCGATCTGTCCTTCCCTACCCACTCATATGTTTATCACTTAATAAGAAAAAGGAATTACCTTTCTTGTCCCTAATACCTTAGCTAGGTCTGGTGTGAAATGTAATTGGCAGTTAATTATTCCCATTGCAAACACCACCGTCTGCAAGAGGAAGCTTCTTGCAAAGGTATTTTTCCATTTCTGTCTACAAATGCAAGTGATTTGTTTTCGTGTCACTTGCATGGGTACCGATCTCACACGGCCTGTAAAGAGCAGATTTGGGGCAAAAAGAGGACTGAGACGCAGACAGGAATTGGCTGATCACGGCTTCCTGCTTCATGAATTCAATAAAATAATACTCGAAAAGGAGCGTTCTCGTAATAGTCATAATTCATGGCCATGGCTTCCGATCTGACACAATTAAAAATGCAAAAATGCACATCTTTCACTAGACATGAATCATACTTTTTATTAAAGAGGCTATTCTTTGTACAACCGTGTCAACGAACCTTGGGGTTCTCCTTCAGCATGCTGGGGACAGCTGACTATGGGTTTGCTACCCAGATGAGTGGCTTCCATATGCAAGCTTCGTGTCACTCACATAAATGGGGTTGAAATCAGGCTGGCCTGGAAATGCGGTGGCTCAGCTTCTGGCCCCAATGCACTGTTTTCCTGTCTCTTCTTTCACAAGAAAAAAAGAACGTATCTCTATGGTCCCACTACTAAGTGCTCAGTTTTAACTTCGGTTACTTTTCTGCTACCACAGGAGCAACTGCAGCCAATTAGTTGCCATGTTGAATTTCCTCTTTCATCATCCAACTTCCAGTCAACAAACATTTATTGATACTTTACTGGTGTCAAGCACTGCTAGGGGTGCTCGGGACCCATAATTAGTTGCTTGTGTTAACTCTAAAGGGTGCTGTAATTTTCCATTCTCTGAAAACAAACTTGGTTACACATGTCTGCAGCCTGCGGATGGGAGTCTGTAACTGTTTCACGTCTTAGGTCAGACTTATTGCTATAACAAGCAACCCCAGGAGTTCAGTGGCTTAATACAATGAAGTTTATTTCTATCCCACTTAACAGTCCAGTGTGGCTGTTCCTACTTGGTTGGCTTTCCTGACGACTTATTGTAGGTTTCTTCCATCTCATGGTTCTGCCTTCTTTGGATCCTGGAGCTGTAAACAGGGAAAGAGAAAGGATGGAGGTGACATGTGGGAGGGTATTTATGAGTCAGACCTGCAGTTGGGCATATGTTATTTCAACCCACATTGCACGGCCATACTTCCACTGTGGATAAACCAAACTTCAAGAAAGGTTGTGAAATGAAGTCTAGCTGCATGCCCCGGAGGAAACAGGAAATGACTTGGTCAGTAAACAGCTGGTATTGGCCTCATTTTTCAGGCACTATTTGGTTTGATCCAGCACGGGCCCCTCAGCTCAGAACCGAACGTGAAGGTCTTATTTCGTTCGTAGGTACAAACAAGGATGAAATGATAAGCCTTAGCTAAATGCAGGACGTAGTCACAGAAATGAATACATTTTTTTAGATTATTAGTCCCTTTTATTCAACACTTGCCAAAAAAACAACTCTTCCCTCTGAAACATGTAAGAAATTCTACCTCCAAAATGCAACAACACAAACTTGATATTCATCCTTGAATGTATTCCAGGAGCAGCTGTTCTTTCTCCCCCTACAATGGTACCCTTCATTTAAAGTGTACTCAGTGGAGCTCACTTGTATCATTAATGGAAAACAGCCTAAAGTTCATGACGCTGGTATTTCATACCAGCAAAACAGGCTCATCAAATACTTTCATGAGGAAACACTAAGACAAGGTTTAATTAAACAAATGACTGGCACTGGGCCCTGATCAAAGCATCTATGTTCGTGTACTAATTATTTCCTGTTGTGTCTAAGGAGTGGTTCGGGCTAGCTCACTTCCATGACCCCATCCAACTCTGACTGACATTCCAAAGAACAAACTCATGAACACTGCTGGTGGGATATTCGGGACCAACATGAAGGTCCTCAATTCCTAGTCCATTTTGATGGTCTAAATATATTTATAAATATATTTATATGCTATTTCGTCTCCTGGCTCAGAACATCCCAACCAGTGAGTTATGGCCCACTTGTCTGCTATGAAAGACGGATGGCTGAAAATCTCATGTATAGATATTTAGGGGGGAAAATTAAGCCCTTATTTCCCATCAATTCAAAAGGTCCCAAGTAGAAATTGTAGTTGTATAGTGTTTGGATGGCTGCCTCAGAAAAATATCTAAATTTACTAATTATGTACAAGTATTTTGGCTATAAGATTTTGACTACAGAATGTATAGATAGAGCAGAGAAGATCTGAATAAAAGTGTCCACACTTGTAACACTTTCTAAAATAATGATGAGTTAGTCTGGTTTTTACTTCATAATTTATCATTCTTGATGTTTTCTTTGTGTATGCAAAAGATTTAAATTTTCTTTCAACTTCATTTGCTCTATGCTTTTATATTTTAAAGTTTTCAACTAATAGAAAAACTATGTACAAATTGTTTTCTTTACAACTATTACTATTATATGAAATTTGGTATTCCAACAAGAATATAATTGATTTTATTTATTTTATGTGGTTTGGTATATTCATTTGTCACTCTGCTCTTTCTGTTTGGTTTTTAATATTATATTTAATTTAATACACAATTTAATAATTATATATCATTATATATAATTAGCTAAAGTCTATTAACAAGATACCATGAAATTTATTTCCATGTTTAAAAATATGCTTATTTCTAGAAACAGAAAAATATAATTTAATGAATTTATTAAATAGATTCCCTCTAATTATTTAATCCTAAGTAAAAATAATATTTATATTTAAGATACTTTAAAAGTATTATTTTTATTAAATAAAATACTTCAATACCTTCAATTTTTGACTGCACTAATTTTTAAAATTATACTTTCATTATATTTATTTTTGTAACATTCAATAAAATGCAAATAACCCAAATTACTTTTTGAAACAATTTTCTGCCACAAAGCCCTACAATTCCATTAGTTCTTTATTCTTTACCTTTCTTTGGTCTTAAATTTTACAAACATTTTCCTACCATCATGCAAAAATTTTATTAAAACTGGTGTCTTCACAAATTCAACAGATTTCTCCCTCTCCAAAAGCAATTGTTTTTAAAAAAGTTTAAGTCACTATTGAAGCAGCATGAAGATTATCTCACATTGGGAAACAAATATCCTCATAATTCTTCCTTATCTTCAGCCTAAATGTCTTTACTTCAAAATAGTATCAAGTAAATTATGCTGGCATCTTTCTACTAAACATCCATTTTACACACAGAATTAATGAACGTTTTAAACATCTGCAAGTATAAAATATGAAGCAAATTTCTCTTATAAGTTATGTTATGACCATATCAGCTGTAGCTCATAAAGCCAGTCATGAGGTAATGCCAACACCAGCAAAGTCCCACGTAACTTACACAATTGCAGAATTGCTCCTTTCACCAGGTTCCGTGGAAACTGTCAGCATTTCCAAAGGAAAGACAAAAAGTGGCACTTCTGAGTACTACTATTAGTAAACAGAGAACATGTCAGAGACATAGAAATAATTCTAATCTAGAAGGTAGTCAAATCATAAAGGTATCATCTCAGATTAGTCTACCCTTGTTAGGAACCATGACGTTAAATCCTGAAGAGAAATGTTTAGAACATTATTTGCTCTGTAAAGTAGCAACACAAACAAGTTAACAAGAGTAAATTAACACTTTGAAACACATAAGTTAGGATGGAAATATGACATAAGTTATACAGTGAATACAAGGTGAAAACACTGCGATTCAGTTAATTTTTGAGTTTACACAGATTGTATCAAAAATAAAACTTCATTTGTAAGCCTGAATTCCATATTAAGTAATGCTATCAAAAGGTGAGTCTAAAACAGCCCTACTGTTACAGTCCTTTCTGTTTTTAGCTTTATGTAACAAAATAGATGATTGTTTAATGCCAAAGGACATTGTCTATGAGTAGAGTTTTTATCAGGAGTTTGTTAAGAGTTAAAATAAGAATTGAATAAATTTTAATAATGTTTCTTTTGCAAATTATTGAAAAACAGTCATTGGCTTGCTTTAGTTACATTCCAGATTATCTGATTAAACTTAATCCCAAACTGGGGGACCATATACAATAATGTATTAACATTTTCCAATAAAGTTTAGAAAAGTGAAGTTAAACACAGTTCACCATTGATGTTTCATGGGAATTATAAAATAAATCCTAAAGAATTATTAGGTTTAGAAGAACAACATTGGTGTGTGTTTGATGAAAAGCTTTATCATTATTTTAGGAGACTTGATATAGAAAAAGTTTGAATGAATTAAACATTTATTTGCTTTATCACAATAAATGCCAACTGCATATTTGTTAATGAAAGAAAAGGGAGTCGCTAGATTTAAAGGATGATCGCATCATTAACTACATGCAAAGAAATGAGATTATCCAAATGCAGGTGAATGGTGAGAAAGAAGTCAACAGGAAAAAAGCAATAAGTCCTCTTCTCTCATCTACCATCATCTGCTCACGAAGTTTCTCCTTGATGATAAGTAGCAAGAAAACGAAGAGGTCAAGTAAAAGGACTGCCCCAAGAATTATGGGTAGCAATTACAAGCATAAACTCCAAATTGGAAAAAAAAAATGATTCATGAGAGCACACTTATTTGGAAGTTTCATACAAATTTCATATTTATTATCTTTTCTTTCACTTGGTAGTTTTATTATAGTTATTTATTATAAAGAAGCATAATTACCTTTTTTTTGCCAAGACCCACATAAGATATCCCCCAAATCCCTCAAATTTAGCCCGGTGTGTCATATGTTCATTTTCTATGTGTGAAACCTGAGAAGCCCTGTCTATAGCTAGACAGTGTCTAATATGGAATTCCCCAGAATATGTGTAGTACATGCAATAAGTATCTTCATCCAAAATGGTGGAAAATGTCAAAAGAACCAGAAAAACTATGATGGATTTACATAAAGTCCACCTTTACTATGCTGTTTTTAACAATGGAGTTCCACCATATCAATACAGCAAAAAGCTAAACCATGAACTGAAGACCTAAAGTAAACAGAGTGATCAAAAGTGACAGTTAAGCTTTACTCTGATGCCATAACTGTAATTACATGAGTAATTGAGAAAGTATTAGATATTAAAATGATAGCTAATTATTTTAGTAAGTCAGGTTAGTCTGTGGAGTAATTAAAACAGTTACTCTACAGTCCAATCTGAGTTATTCCCATCTAATAATGGTTATACTGAGGACTGGTCAACTTTTCCTTCTGTTTTGTTCTTGCTATTTTTCCCTAAAGACCTATGTCTGGGAAGGTGAATCAAAGAAGGTATTTTTTTCCTCATGTTCTCTGAAGTTCTGCCCTATGGGATCTCCTAGAGAATCCAATAGCAAACATATTCTTAATAAAAAGCACTTGAGGGTCTCCAAACGCTCTAGGACAAATGATACCAGATCTTAGCTTTAACATTGAAAACGCACAGTTAAGACGGGGCACCTGGACGGAACACTACAGGTGATTTCCTTGCAATGTCTGATCACATTCACTCCCTACTTACATAGAACTTTCATTCCAGGAAGCATGAATGTGACATAGGCATAGTAATAATGGCCAGGAGCAAATATTTTCTCTGGGGGCGAGGAAAGAGGAAAGGAGAAAAGGCATCTACCATATAGGCTACAATAATATTAATATCTGAGTAAGCCTAATAAAGAGTAAGTCTTCAAATATCTTAGACATATAGTAAAGCATATTTGAAACAAAATCTCTCAAGTGACTAAGAGTGCTTGGAACAGAAAAGATTATTAAAATAGTAGCAGTAATAATAATTACTACTATTGTTATTAAAACCTATTATACTATATTTATAATAAGGGGAGTCATCTGTTATCTCCAGATGTCCAAAAACCTTAATAAATATATAAAGTTTGTAGAAAACACGACCGTACTGAACTGTCCCTTATATTCAATTAAAAGGTAAAATTAAAACCTCAGCCAAGACAACAGCTTCCAAGGCCTCAAAAACACTTAAGTCCTATACTATCTTTGCTTGTTTTCCTTTATTCCGAACCTGAAAAAATAAATAAATTCAGGACATTAAAATCATATACATTGTTTCTGGACTGAAATTACAGTATTATTAAGTGTATTAAAAATGTCTAGCATTATGTATAAACTCTGAACTATTAACGTAATCTTGAGTTATCATGCAATTTAAGAGTTAAACATTTTAAACAGTATTGATACAAGATATACCTTACATTCAAAATCATGGATTATTACAATACAGTTCTCAGCCTATCAATAAAGGATCAAATGCAACAAAAAATTACAACAAATGTATTTAAATTAGCTTAAAAATATTAACATTGGAGTTAACACATTGCAAACAAATATTCAGTCCATTACGAAGCAGTTATATCCAGAGTGACAATAAGTAGTCATATACAGTATAATACAAACATGTAATCATGATAAATATATTATGTTAAACAATTTTAATCTTTGCTAGTTAACAAAAAAATCCCTTTTAAGTTACATTTGGCATGGTGCCGGAGGCTCTCTCAAATAACTGGATGCAAGGCATTGCTTCTTACAAGTCCACAACATGCAGTGCTGGTCATCCCAAAGACGTACAGTTAAAACGTAGGCTTGTTCATGTACTCTTCCAACGTCTGAAAGACAATAAATCAGAAAACTTTCTCCTTAAGCCACAGCCTTTGGCAGACTTTGAAATCTTTTTCATTCTTTTACTTATTTCTTTGCCATTATCAAGTAGTTTTGAAGAGTATATATGAACGTAAATCTCTGCCTTCTTATCCATGTTTGAGTATAATTTTTATACATGTCCATATGGTTGGAACCAACTTTCAACTGAGAAGAAACTAAGCTTAATCATAAAATTAATGTCTGATAAGAGAAATGCTAAAGCAACAGCTGCCAAGACATCACCGTTGACTTCAGATAAGTGTATCTGACCACGACCATAAGGACGACCATAAGGCACATGTATGAGAGACATCTGAATTCTATTTGTTTAACATATGCATTGTTACAGATAGTGTACAGGACATCTTTAGTACACTTAATGCCAAAATATAAAGGATAAACAACCATGATTCTTACGAGTTGCTGCCATGGATTTTGAAAAGGATTTCCTCCAAAGTACACAAATCATGTTTCTTCATCTTCCTCATTAGTTACCAAGTTTGTTAAAATGCTACAAGGCCATAATTTTTTCCAGCACATTTTTTTTTTTACTAATTAAATGGGTTCACAATGGCAGGAAGAGTTCAAGTTTATAGTGACATTGCAAGCCCTTTACCGTGCATGATGGATGAAATTGCTCTTGTACTCTTTTCTATAATATGTATCTGTGTAACACAATGGCCTCCAGGTTGCATCAATAAGGGAGATCCAGCGGGGAGCCCCAGGTCACACCCTGCCTCTGACAGCTCCCTCAGTGATGCTCAGTGTGTGCTTAAGCCTGAACTCCAAGGTATGTGGTTCACTTGCACCTGCCAGGAAGACATCAGCCAGCATGGGCCAAACAGACCAAGACCAAGGCCAAGCAAGATTGCTCCAAGAACACTAGGGTGAGAAACCGGGTGTTCTAAGTGGGTTCCACCAGCTCTGTTTAGAATTCCAGTGCTCCCCTGCTGAAAACACTTGTGGTCAGGCATTTACCCTTTCCTATCAAGCTCTTATACCTTCTAGATGAGCACTGGCCCAGAACAGCCCACACCCTATGGCCTCTCCCCTGTATCTCCTCTTACAGATGTGGCCTAAGTCTTTAAACTGAAGAAGGAAATCACACTGACCAGAGGCCCTGGTGTTTTGTGGACCCTAAAGTTTGTATCATTAAAAAGGAGTACGAGGTTACAAATACAAAACTGGGCATAAACTTTATTTAGAATGAGACATGACAGTAGATTGTGAATTTTTTAAAGATGACATTATCACAAAATCCAGAGTGACAGCATGCGATTTTAAACCATTAAGTGCCTCACCTACCTCTACATGTATTATATTCATGGTATGTTTCCATCGTCTTTGCAGTTAAGGTGTCTTACCTTTGCGAATGTGACTATAGGAGCCCGCGGTCTGGAAGGGGCCTGGGCCAGCAAAAGGCCCCGGAGTCGAATTCACTGGCTTTCCAGTCCATTGGCCTCTGGTTATGGGCATTGCCTGCTCCACTGGCTAAGGCAATCTGCTAAAGACGGCACGGGCTGTCCTTCTGAGCCGTGCCATTACTCAAATTCCACAAACCAATAATGCATGAGGCTGCTATTTTCTTGAGCTTGCTCTTTCAAAGGAGGGAACAGGCTTGTAAAGCTGGCACAGTCTTAATGCGCTCTGCCCTGGCCTTCCACACAGCACCAGAGTCTTGGGACCCCTCCTGTCACCCATCTAGCACTGCGGTGTTTCTCGGGCTACAACTTTTTACCACTTTATGGTTTGGTTTAGCTGTTAACATGGTTTGTGACATAAGGGTGACAGTGTTGGGGTGCCCCTCACCGTTTCTCATGAAGCCACACATCTACCTGTGAGTTGTCCTACTGCTTGAGCTAATACGCTGCCCCACTTCTGAACTGGCTTTCTTACTCTGTGGTCCAAACCTCTTGTTTGTCGCCCTCACTGGTCATTCCAAGAATTGCAACCTGTGCAGTTCAGATCACTGTCTTCTTTCGATTTCTTTTTCCTTCTCATCACTTTGCACCCTTGTCCACAGGTCTCAGCGATTACCTTCAACATGAGGTACTGCCTAAGGTCATTCCCAACCAATGAAATTGTTCACTTCTTTCCATATGATCAATGTCTAGCCCCAGTGCACTCAGGATAAGCTGTCAGCATTTGGAGATTTAAGATTATGTATTTTCTTACCAAATATGGGAAGACAGCCTTTTACTCTAAGAAACTTCTAGGAGATAGGGGTCAGGGGAATGTCCCAAGGGCTCCTTTGGGGTTTTCAGTTGGGCTAAAAGTGAAACCAATATTACAGAAAGGCCACCCTTAACCTTTAGCAACTATAAATACGTGCTTAGGTCCAAAGAACGGGGCGGGGGGGTGGGTAAGGAAGTGGTAATTATTTTAATGCAATTACATTACTTGTGCTTATTCATGCTAAACTCCTCTGACTGGATATACAAAGCAAATCAGATACACAAAGTCAATTTTTTAATCAGCTCTCCAAATATTCACCGACTTAGCTCAAGTACTAGAGGCCAAGAGAACGCTGATAGTGTTGTTTCGATTAGGCAGGGACTGTTCTTTCAAGGACAGCAGCTTAGAGGGTGGTCATGACCTTGCCTGCTCACCATGGGAAACGGGGGCTACGGGGAGGGTCCCCGGAGACCTACCCATCAGGACCAGCCACCCAATCACCAGGGACATGAATTATCAACCAGCATTGTGAACGGGCTCTCTCTAGGAACTACAAGTACCAGGTACACTACAAGCTCTTCAAACCTTTTTTTCCTATGGGGCCAGGGCAGTGGGTGGTGGGATTCAAAATAACCCAGGTGTGTCTTGGCCCCAAATCACGAAGCTTTAGTTGCTGAAGTGCCAAAAGACCGTGTTGAAAATCTGTCTCTCCTCTAAGGAGAAGCCACAGAAAGGGCCCTGCGGGATGGAGATAGAAATAACCTCCTGGCATATTTTAAGAAAGGTTGTTCTGTGGAATTTCCAAACCACTGATTTCTCAAATACCTTGTAGAAGCCCCTTCCCGTGGCATTCGAGGAGGGCCAAGTAAACACCAGAAAGCTTAGGTGCATTTTTTGAATAATAAACGCACCAGCTTCCGAATAGGCAGGCACACGCAGAAGCTCACGTGTGTCCACGCACACAGATGTCTTTCTCGTGTCCACGCCCCTGGGGACTGGTTCCCCAGATGGGCAGGAGTAAGCAATCACTGCACAGGTGTGCCAGAACAGTAGCTGGCAAATCACACCTCATGTTCTTTTATTAACTTAATCAGTCTCTTATTTCTGAACAGCAGGGAACATGGCTTTAATGCCAATCTTTTCAAATCTAACACTGCAGAAACGCTGGACCTGCTGCCACGAAGATGGAAAGATGGGAAGACCCAATGATGCTGTGGCAACAAGAACCGAGAGGTGACAGAGCTGTTTTGGATCCTCTCATTTAGGAGGGCAAAGGTCAGTGGGGTGGACCGCTCTTTGTCACAGTGTCCTTGGGAAAGACAGAGGGACTAATGCAGGTACGTTCGTTAAGTACAATGCAAGCCTGGACTGCGTGTAAAAGCAACACCCCACTATCTTTTATGAGAAGCACAGTCAGTAGTTCAACCAGTGGATGCCTCAAGGCCATTTATATCTTGCCAAGCAAGCCACTATATTCCCAATTTATTTATGCAAATCAGAGCACACAAACGGCCTCCCCAGGAGGTATAAGGAATTTTAATTAAAACGATAAATGCTATCTTCAACACTAAAGCTCTCATATCCATGGCAAATGAGATAACAATGTCCTGTAATTCCCCTTTCCCAGGGCACAGATATTTTAATGCAAGTCCTTTTAGACCTCTCATGAAAGGATTCTTGAAAAGAATAGCACCAAGAATTTGATAGCTTTTTGATATGGGATATCCTCTCTAAAAAGCTCAAACACAGGAGCAAAGGCCCTGGAGCCCTATTTCCTGGGTTCAAATCTCTATTCCACACTTATTTGCTGTGTGATACTGAGCAGGTCATTTAACCTCTCTGTGTCTCCGCTTTTCATCTTTAAAACAAGGGTAACAATAGTACCTACTTCTTAAGAGTTGTTATGATAATTAAATAAGTTAATACATTAAGTTGTTTAGAAACTACCCGGCACAGAGTAAGCACTTAATAAGTGTCCACCAATATAAAATTACCACCACCACCATCCTCATCCTCATCTTTCCCCATAGCATGAGAAATAGTACTGACCTCCTGTAACATATCAGAATCTTCAATAGCTTTGACAGCGGATTTCTTGGATGTTTCCTGAATTTCTCCGCCCATTATAAACTCATCCAATATAAAATAAGCCTTTTCAAAATTAAAGATAATATCCAGTTCGCAGACCTGGTAAGACCAAAAAGAAAATAAATAAATAAATAAATAAAGTTTTTGATAAACCAGCCATGGTTAAGGGGAAACATGTGCTTGTGTCTCAAGCTTTTTCAACAGGTATACCCTTGTGGCACACCAAAGATAAAAATATCAGGTGGTATGTTAAGGACAGAAAAATAGAACGAGGGAAATCCAGGCTTTCAATAAAAGTAGCCAAACCACATCCTATTAAAGCAGAGCACATCGTGGGGTGACACTGTTCAGTGTTGCAACAAGGAATTGGAGGCGTACTGGAGGGGTCAGGTGGCTCACCTCATCTTTCAATCTGCAAAACAAAAGCTGAGTCTCTGCATTTGCGGTGCGAGGCCAGCAGTTGGTTCCTCCTGCCCTCTGGTCTGTAAATCTTGGCTCCTAGCTAGGCTGACCAGGCGTCCCGCTTGAAACAGGACAGAAAACAAGGGTATGGTCCCGTTTCAAAGGGTACGTCTGGTCAGCCTGGTCTCGCTGGGCTGAATTCGAGGTGCCAGTGGGCTGACTGGACGTACCATCTGAAACAGGACCGTGCTGTCATTTTCTGTCCCATTTCAAAAGGGACGTCTGGTCAGCCTACTCCCAGCTTCAGGACTCTCAGAAGCTCACACTTCAGAGCTCAATTGTGCTAACGTTTCTCGAAATTACGTCACAGGCCAGTGGTTCTGAAGCTTCAGAATGCGTCCAAATTGCCCAGAAGGCTCATTAAAACACATGCTGCAGGACCCCAGCCCCGAGTCTCAGAGTCAGTGAGTCTGGGTAAGGCCTGAGAGTCTGAACCCCTAACAGGTTCTCGGGTGACGCTAAGGATACTGGGCATGCGGAGAACCACACTGTCACTCACTGTCACAGACCGGAGCACGGCTGACAGATTTGGTGAAGTGCAGCAAGTGGCCGGGTAACTCCACATAATCCACATTGTAGCCCAGCGGGCAGTCAGGCACTCTCCCTGCGGCTTCTTCCTACACATCCGTCCATGGACCGAGATGTCTGCACCCCCTCCAGGCTCTGCTGCCCGAGAGCTCCCCGTGTCCCCCACCTTCGCCCTGGCGTGCTTCCCCAGCCTCCTGGCAAACCCCTCCTCTCTCCCTCCCTGACTTCAGCAATCCCGGTCCGTCCTGTCGTCTTCCTCCATCTCTGATGGCTCTTCCTCAGGCTCCTGGGATGGCTTCCTGTCCCTGCCGGCCTTCCGCGCCCCCACCCCTCCCACGTGTTTAGGAAGTGTTTACGGAGCGCGTGGGATGTACCAACCCGCAAAGCAAACACCTCTGCTCCATCCTGCCTGCATCCTGACCATCTACCTTCTTCTGAAAGACTGGCGTTTCTCGTGAGAACACACACAGACTCCCCGGGACCTGTCGCCTCCCAGCCAGCCTCTCTGCCCCTCCACAGCCACATTTAGCACACAGGTGGCTCAGCAATCCGAGACGCCCAGGAGCCCTGACGTCCTGCTGGAGCGCGAGTCTAACATGTTCACCTGCTAATGACACAACTCCGCCCAGACATTCCTCAGTCCAGGTCACCGTGTCCCAAGCTGAGGTTAAGCACACTCTTATCCCTTGAGCCCCTCTTTTCCTGTAGATGCGACCTCTCTCTGGCAGCCTCCTCTAATGCATTCTGCGGTTCAACTTATCTTCCTGCTCCGCCTCATTCCTCTCCTCCCCTTGGCCTCATCCCTCCCAATCTGGTCACAAGGTCCTATTGATTCCTCCGTGTAAAGACACCCCGGCCCCTTCCCACCTTCCCCATTTTCACTGCCGGCACTCACAACACCTTCACTTCAGCCACTGCCATGACCTTCTCGGTGGCAGTTGTGTTCGCTCGAGGCCAGTGACCACTGGCCCTTAGCTCAAATGCTGACGCTTGTCCCCATCTGTGTAAGGTCTTGTTTAAGACAGCGTTTCGGCTCCTCGGCATGGCACCCAGGACTGCTTATAGCCCCGCAGGGACCCCCTCTCCCGCGTCCAGGTCACGGTCACACATTCCACAAACACACCGTGTTCCTTCTTGCCTTTGCCCTTTGCACGTTCCAGCAATTCTTGCAATGTTCCCTAAATGTTCTTTCCTTTATTCTCCTGGAAAAATCAAGCTCACTTTTCAAGGCCATATTCAGAAGTCGGGGTACAGTGTTCCCCTCAAGTTCTCTTTTCTCCCATTGAGTACGTGCACTTACTTGTCAATCACTCCCCCTCGGGCACAGCCCAGGTCTTAGGCATCTTTATAGCCCTGGTATCTGGCACATAGTAGGACACAGTAAATATCTGCATGATACACGAATGAGTCAGCCACCACACAGGCCTTGTTTCTATGCTGCTGTGGATTAATGGCTTCTCAGATAACTGGTTGGTTCTCTGATCCTACTGAATGCTGTGACTTTACATAAAATGAATGTCAATATTTTAGCAAACTACACCATAGAGTCAGGATTTGGGTCAATAACCTTGCAGACTCCATAAGGAAAGTGGTTTATGTTGACAGATCCAATTGAATCTAGAAGCATAAGGACAAATGAATACAATACAACTATAATAAACGACCAACTCAGAAAAACTCAACTAACTCGTCTGCAAAGGTCAATAACAAGTGCGTGTGTGTGTGTGTATATATATATATATATATATATATATATATATATATATATATATATATATATATATATATATATTCTATCTAGATCTACCTCTCCCCTCCTTGAGAGTCTCTCTGTCTCTGTCTCTTTCTCTCTCTAGCTATCGATTTAATTGCATATACACATGTATATAATACATACATATATACACACACCAATTTAAAATAAGAGTTTATCCAAACGTCTAAGTTCCTCTTAAGAAAAACTAACAGAAAGTGGATGGCATGATAAAAGTTCATGTTCTCAGCTAACAGACATATTCTTTCACTTCTAGAACACTCTCATTCAAACTATTTGAATGACAGTGAAACGTAGCTGCCCAGGCAAAAATGTGAGAGATCAGAGTGCATTGTGGACCAGGCACTATTAGCAAGGTTGAAATATAGCAACAGAATGAGAATAAAATTGGCAACATACATAACAGAGGGAAAGAATAATATCCATGATGTTGGAAGAATTCTTGCAAATCCCTAAGATAAACATCATAATAGAAAAAAACAAACAAAGGCTGTTGAGAAGTAATTCATAGATGAAGTAAGAAAGGAAAAGGTGTGCACACATCTAATAAGCTGCAGAGCCCTACTAGTAATCAAGGAAATGCAAATTAAATTAATTTTCATCCAACAATTAAGAAAATATAATATCTCCTGCTGGCGAGAGTATGAATAAATACGTACTCACTGTTGGTGAAATCTGTACATTTTATAGGTCATTTGGAGGGTCAAATTATAGTATCTATCAATTTTAAATGTATAAATCCTTTGATCCAACCATTCCACAAGAAATTTATTTCTATGCTATACTCAAAATAGTGTTCACAATAATATATATGTGAAAAACAAAAATTATGGAAGCATCATATATGATAAAAATTAGAAACAACCTAAAGGAAATTGCTTAAATGGTGTAGATATACCCTTACTTGGGTACAAGATGGTATATCATGGGAATTCTGTGCAGAAGCTGGAATGAATGAGGCAGATTTCCATGGAGAGATGTGGAAAGAGCACCAAGATACTCTTGTAAAGGGAAAAAGAAAGTCACCGAATAATATGCATTGTGCAATCCCATCATTAAAAAAGTATATGTCTAGAAGGATATGTAAAAATATGCATTAATTTGCAATTTTAAACAATCTAGACAAACAGAAAGAAAGCACAATAGATCAGACACCCATGCACATGAAAGAAGTTATGAGAAGTAAGCAGTTACCAGAGGTTGGAAGAGGCCGAAGTCATAGTAGCAAGAGCTGAGACACCTCAGAGGTCAAGGGGTGTGGACACCAGGAGTCCAAGACAGACAGGAGCCTCATTACGAGAAACCAGTGACCAGAGCCCTGCAAAGTGAACCTGACAGATTTCAATGCAAATTCTCTGGGAACTTCTCACACCCAACTTGCAGAGCAGCCATCCACCCCAAGTCTGCAGGGCTCCCCAGCAGCTACAGGGCACCTCAGTTCAAGGGCTACAGATAAGGTAAGGTGGGATACAAAGCCAGATACACACAAAACACACACACACCCACACACACCACACACACACACTCACAGAGGCACACATATTCAACTTGGATATACAGTTACGAACTCTAGATCAGAAGGAAAATAAATGCACAGCTTCTGTTGGCATGATAGAGAATGTTACCAGTGAACAACTATTTCATATACAGCAACTCCAAAATGCCACTCTGTGACTATGCCTTGAGTCTAACACCACAGGGTTATTGTATCTCAGAGTAAGAAGAGAAAACATTCCAGGACAAGCTTAGACCCAACGCAGGTTCTTCGGCTACCACTTACTTGCTCAAATACTTCTAATTCCACCTTAAGGACACTGTCCCAGTACATCAGAAATGTGCCCTGATGCTCAAATGACTGCATTCAATCTAATTATGCAAAACAGATCGCTTCTGTGCTAATAAACACATGAGCCTCTTTGCTTGCGTTTATCTCATTTTCTTCTGTATCTGCATTCTGGAAGACAGCTTATAAAAGGCAGAAACAGTGATAATTTAACTTTATCTTTGATCTCCAAGCCTTGTACTTTACCAAAGTTTGGCCTGAGGGTCTTCTCTTAGAGCAGAAGACGTGATGTAGTGAGATTAGTTCTGGCATTTCAATAACTAAACCGTTTTGGATAGAGTCTAAATTCCATTGTCATGTAAATACAGAAAGTATCAATTTACATAGAATAAATATATAAAACTGTATATAATCATCATAATGCAAAATACAACTACATAGCAAATGATGGTTTATGTAGTGTTGGTAATTACACTCTCTTTCATCCTCACAACAGCCCCATGAGGTTAGCAAAGTCAACATTTCTCTTAACCTTTTGAGCATTGTTTTTCTTATCTGTAAAATAGAAGATACAGGATAGGTCTGGTTAGTGAGCAAGCTGACAGCAGAATTCTCATCCTTTTAAAACAAGAAAATTCCCTACACCAAGATTAACGCTCTCTGAGACAGCAACTCCTTCTGAGCACATCACTGAAACCCCAGAACTGTCTGCAGTGGGGAACTATGGGAGGCCTCTAACTCCTGAAACCAACCCTTACCCACCGTCAGACTGAGGTGTTCCCTCTCATCATCTATAAATTGGGGTTAATACTACTTGCTGAAGATCGAGGTATTAACTAGTCAATCCTTGTAAATCTCCTTGGAATTGAAAAGTGCTAAAAAAAAAATACATAACTTAAATTGGTGGCCAGAGATTTTGATTAACCTGTCATCAGAAGGTAATACTTCCCAGTGTTAGGAGAGAAGCTCAGTACAGAGTTTTCCCTCAGGTAATACACACGAAGAGTTCAAGGAAACCTTCAGGATTAACGTAAGAGGAAAAGCAAAGCAAAGAGAAATATTCCTGAGACGATGTCAGTGAGAGTCAGTCCTCGTGGGCTCTACTCATCACTGCCAATTAATACGAACTGAACACCTACTGGGCAGGTAGCCTCGAATTGCTCTTTGCTGCTCTTAGCTTAATGAAAGATTCACTGAATTTTTCAGTGAATTAAATTTTCGTTCCTGACAAAGACATGAGCTTCTAAAGGTGTGCCGAAATAGAATGAAAAATTAATGTTAGAGAAAGAAGAATTCATTCTGGGCCTTGCACTTTAACTGGGCCTAGCATTGGTGGCGGTGATTTAAATTCTTGTGAGACACGTGTTCTGAAATACCTGCAATTGGGTCAAGATGGAGATCAACATTCAGCCCAAATGCACATTATCATAGTTGGATTTATCTAGGAAAACACAACAGGTCAAACCAGAATGCAGGGATGAGGCAGGGGTGGGGGGGTAGGTTCTGGGAAGCCTGGGCCTCCGGAACCTCCTGCAGGCATTTGCAAAAGGCCCCGTCTGGAGTTTATTTCAAAAAAGAAATCACCAAAGTGTCAGAATTCATTTGAATAACAGAAAGCATAAAATGAAATCAGGTTACATTGGAAAACATGCTATTAGGTCTTTGCAAATCTCTTTTTAAAATGAAGATAAACTTGGTGAATGAGACGGAAGAGAAAGGAAAAAGTCTCATTACTTCTATCTACTGACCAAAAACCTGAAGTCCTGGAACAAACATGTTAGGTTTGATCATAATTTACAAAGCAAAACAGTAGCTGGGGGGGAGTACAAGGGAAGGCCGGCAGGAGGAAGGAAAATTCTTTCAGAAACCTTTTAAGTGCTCGTCCTATAAAAAGTGTTGCAACAAATCGAAAAAAAAACCCAACCAAGACTGCCAAGGCTGCTCTTTGCACTGAACAGTATACAGACAACTCTTCTGGAAGTCCATTCTCCCAACAACTCTTAATAAGAAAGTTCAGTGAGCACGGGAATAGAGAAGACAGTACTGCTGAGAAGGAAATACATTCCCAATCCAATGATTTATTTCTTCAGAGGATGAACACGGTGGAATGTTCCTAGCATTGGCTAAAATCTAGCCCAGAGCTGGTTACAAGTGTTGAACAAATAAACAGGTCCTAGGTCATGATCTCGAGAGTCTTGCAGTTTGGTGGCCGAACAAATCCCGTCCAAGTTAAGGGAAATACCGGGCTGACTCGTGTCGCTGGAGCACTCGGTGTTCCAGGGGTGGAAACAGAGAAACGTGAGGAGTTCGAAGGAAGCGTCTGGGACCCACGTTTAGAAAGCTTAAGTGCCAGGCTAAGTGGTTTGGATTTTATTCATTAGATGGACAGTGACCGATGAGGAATGTCGCCCCGGAGCAGTGCTTTGTAAGGCAGGTGACAACCACCAGGCCAGGCGGGGCCAAAGATGAGGTTTAAAAGAGAAGCAAAAGGGTAATCCCAAGTATACCCAGACCAGGGTGAGTGGCAGGAAGGAGATGAAATTTAGTCCAATTTGAATAGACAGAGGCAGATTTTAGTAAAGGCTGGAGAACGGTGTCCTTTTGTACTGAAGGATTCTGGGACACAGTGAATTCACTCACAAGTCAGAACAGGTTTGCAGAAGATGTTCGGTTCTTGTCGCGTTCAGCCTGAGAGGACGGGCAAGCCCAGTGAAGACCGGCACCAGCAAAATGAACAAGGGTCACCTGGTAATGCATTTCCAGAAGAGCAAGTCAAGTAGACACACAGGAGAGAAGAAAGAGCCAGAAGGCATTCAGAGAGCGAGGCTTGGGGCACCTCCTGTGATGTGTTTCTTGGCCATAAACACAAGGACAGCAACATGAGGGGAAAAGATTTGGTTGGGTTTGTTGTTTGGTGTTTTGTCTTCCTTAGGTATAAATAATATTACAGAACACGTGTAACTTAGAGACTTGCAAGGAGATGAAAAGTCAAAATCGAGGGGAGATGACAGTCAATGGGGAGGTAGGAGCAGAATATCCAGGAATCCTTGACAATTACATCCTAGTTCCTAAAGCCAGGTCTCTGGTGCACGTCACTGTGTTCTGAAGATAGAGACCTCACCTGCCTCTTGTGAGCGTTAAGAATCACAGGCAGTGGGGAACGCAGAGTATTGGGGTCCTTGGTACCAATGAGATTCATATTTCAGATTTGAGACACAGAAGGGAGGTGACAAAGACAGAACCGAAGTTAAGAGCTGAGATGGAGACCGACGGATTCTAATGGACCAGAAGGACACTTACATTTCCAAAGTATTTGTCCAGCAACTCCACATAACGATGCACAATCTCTAGTGTCAAGAGCTCATTGTCTTGATTTTCTACTGCACAGCAAAAATATAAACTAGCATACCTTGAAAAGAAAAACAGTAAAGTAGAATATGATGACCCATTAAACAACCACGAACATGTCCTTACTCTCAGTGAATACGCAGTTACCTCCTGCTCTCCCCAGATGCTCCCCCTTTCAAGTCCAAGAATAAAATCATTATTCATCACATCCCATTTCCTCCCCAAATCTAAACTTGAATCTATAAACATATGGGGTGATTGGGTTATTTCTGATAATCACACGAAAGGCCCTCGACAAATTTTACCTTGAGGAGCTATTATCAGAGGGCTGGGGGCCGTGGGCCCCCTGTCATCAGGGTGTTTGTTCTTGGCCCTCCCTGGCTGGCCAACTGTCCCTTCCAAACACCACACTCCTGACCAAGGGTCCCAGGACCCCGTGCCTCCCACACCTTCGCCTCGCACTGCTCTCGGCCATTCTGCACACGTCTGCCCCTTCGGCTTCTCAAACCTTCTGCGTTCCTTCTCTGTGTGTGCTTCTACCTACAACGCTCTTCGTACCCCACCTGTGTGGCCAGCTCTACGGGTCCTGTGGCTCTGAGCTTGGGTGACATCTTCTTTCAGGAAATGCCTCTTCCCTCTGCCTGGATTAGATGCCTCTGCCATGCATCCCCGCGTCTCCCCCATCAGAGCGTGTAGTCTCTTCACGGTGTTTCCCGCGGCCCATCCCACGGCCCCACAGCAGGGGCCTCCCCAGGGCGGGGACTGAGTCTGCCTTGCTCACCGTCGTACGAGGGCTGTCCAGAAAGTACCCAGCCACATAATAGGAAAAACAGAGGCATTTATGGCTGGAGTTTTCTTTCCAGACAGCCCGCGTGTACCAGGTACCTGTAACACCTGTTGGGAGAGCCATGGAGCCTGTTCTTTATACAACGGTTTAAGGGAAACACGGTGGTGGGTGGAGAACTGACTCTGGGTGGGGAGCACACAGTGCAACGCACAGACGATGCACCGTAGAGCTGTATGCTTGAAACCTATGTAATTTTACTAACCAGTGTCACCCCAATACATTTAATAATAAAATGAAATAAATAAAATACAGGTGAATCTCAAGTTTTGGAGAACCAGTTAGGCTGAGTGTAGGGACAAGCTTCTTGTCGTCAAGTACTAGAAGTTTTGACTGTGAATCCAGCCAAAGGGGCTCCATTCAATACAGTCTGCTGAGGTTCTGCTCTTTCCCCTTCAGGGTCTAGAAACATCCCCGCAAGAGCCTTTCTCGTTTGAGTTTCCCCCGCAAGTGGCAGTTGGATGCTGGGCAGTTGGGTACAGGGTCAGGTCAGCTGTGGCATCTGTTATCCGGGCCTTTATGGGCAAAATTCCTCTACCTCTTGGGGCCTCAGTTTCCTCATCTGTAAATTAGGGTGCCTCTCCGGTACGGTCTTGCCGTGGTGAGCGGATGTAGTAAAGAGAGAACATTGAGGCTTTAGAGCCAGAAAGGTCTGGATTTGTCACTGTCCCTGTTACTGTGATGGAGGACTAATGAGTTAAACTCTCCGTGGCTTCAGTATCTTCATCTGCAAAAATAAGTAATAATAACAATGCAGATTCTGTACCACGTGAATCTGTGTGTCCCCATAACACGTCCCACTAACCGAAAATGTTTTGTTTACTTAACCAATGAGTAAGCTGCGTGAGAGTGGCACGCTGCCTGCCGTACTCGCCACTGTCCCCGCAGCCACTGCAACCGTGCTGCGAACACAGTAGGTGTCACCAGACACTTCCTGGATGCATGCGTGTGTGGATCAAGTGCCTAGAACCCACCCTGACACATGAAAGGCCTCTCAATAAATCAGAGTCCCTTCCTCGTTTGTCCACTGGTACCGTGTCTGGGCTCCAGTCTTCAACGATTCCAGTAAATGATGAAATTGGTGTTGCCATCTAAAAATGTTCAGGGTTAAACAAACCAAAGCAGTGCGGAGACATGCAGTTCCCACAGTTACTCACACCTTTTATAAACGAGTTTGAGCTCCTTCCAGTCAATAAAACTGCTTGTCCTGTGACCACGAGCCAGGACAATCTGGACAATTTCCCGGGTGATCTTCTTCCTTTCTCTGTCAGGGAGAGTCGTGTACCACTTCTGCAGCCGTAATTTCCCTTGTCGACTGAACAGCAATATGAAGTGTATCTGGAACGAATGGAGGAGAGAACAAACCAGAACTTGGTCAACCAAATCATTCTACGTCGGCACTAACACGCAGTGGCAGGGTGTACGAATGGTTGTAATTCTGAACACCTGACGAAGTACTTACCGGCCTGAACACTGCCTCGTTGCTGCAAGGACATGGAACCCATCAGAGAACAAAGAAATGTGTAAACTACACCCAGTTGACTTACATTTTAGGGGGAAGATAAGTTCTCTCTTTAATTCTTTTTATGAGCCACCAAGTTAGTAGAGGGAGAAAACTGCAGTAGGCTCTCAGTTACCCAGCACTGACAGGGGTCGTAGGGGCTGGATGAACGTAAGGACACTCCCCATGAACTGGAACTCAAGTAGGTTTTGCTGGTTGCTTGCTTTCCGGTTAAGAGAGAGTGTGCCACATATCAAGGACACGCATAACGCTTTTAAGAAAACATTCAATTCTTCCTTCACAAGCCAAAAAAAAAAAAAAAAAAAAAAAAAGTTAAAACCAGTGGAAGAGCTTACGTTTCCATACCAGTTCCATATCACAACTATAGAAACATAATGAAAATAGAGAAAGGAAGGAGAGAGGTCAGCGACGATGAGGATGAGAAAAGGGGTAGGTGAGACAGTGAGAAGGGAACCACAGTCTGCCTTTTTTTTATATATAGAAATTATACATATGTCAGGTCTATAACATGATGATTTCATATACATAGTGAAGGGATTATTAGCCAAGCTAATTACCATACCATCAACTCACACAGTTTCCACTTTGTGTGTGTGCCGACAGCCTCTGGAATACACTAGCAAATTCCCAGCATTCAATGCAGTCTTCGCTGTGGTCCCCATGCCGTACAGGAAATCTCCAGACTCACCCATCTCGTAACCGCACCTTGGTGCCCTTTGACCAACGTCTCCCCATTTCCACCTCCTCACTCCCAGGAACTTCCTTTCTACTCTCCACTTCCGTGAGTTTGGCATTTTAGATTCCACACGTAAGTGAGACCACGCAGCATTTGTCGTTCCATGGCTGCTTATTTCCCTTAGCATGTTTTCTAGGATCATCCATGGTATCAGAAATGACAGAATTTCTTTCTTTTCATGGCTGAAAATATTCTATTGTGTGTGCATGTATGTATATCACATTTCCCTCTATCCATTTATCTGTCAATAAACACTTAGATTGATTCCTTATCTTGTCTGTTATGAATAATGCTGCGATGAACTTAGGAATATAGATATCTCTTTAAGACATTGGTTTCATTTCCTTTGGAAATACATGCAGAAGTGGGATTGCTGGATAATATGGTAGTTCTATTTTTAGTTCTTTGAGGAACCTCCGTAATGTTTTTTGTAATGCCTGTACTAATTGAGTTTACATTCCCACCAACAGTCCATAAGGAGTTCCATTTCTCCACATCCTCACCAACACTTCCTTACCTTTTATCTTTTCCATAATAGTCATTCTAACAGGTATGAGGTTAATATTCCCATGGTGGTTTTATTTATTTGTTTTTTTGATTCATTCAAATATTTACTGAGCAGCTAGGGAGATCCAAAGGAGATTAAAACATAGTTAGAGGTGAGGCAGATGCACAAGCAGAAAGTAAAGTATAAGGCTCACTGAATCACACCACTACTGGAGAATGGGTCCTTCCCGGCATGGTGTCCAGGTTCTCCCGAGCAAAGAATTGAGCAAGACACACATCAAAGTGCAGAGGTGAAACTGAGCAGTGTATTAAAGGAAAATAAGGGGAAACAAAGAGATAGTTTATTAAAAGGGAAAGTGCCCTCCTAAGAGGTAGGAGCGGGCTCAAGCAGGCAAATGACTCAAGAGCCCCCAAGGTGGTTTTAATTTGCATTTCCCTAATAGGTAATGATGTTGATCATCTTTTCATATACCTGTTGGCCATCTGCCTGTCTTCTTTAGGGAAAAAGTCTATTTAGGACCTTTGCCCATTTTTTAATTAGGTTATTTGTTTTCTTGCTACTGACTTGTTTGTGTTCCTTATATATATTGGATATTAATCCCCTAACAGATATATGGTTTGAAAATATTTTCTTCCATTCCACAAGCAGCCTCTTCACTTGGTTGATTGCTTGTTTCCTTTGCTGTGCAAAAGCTTTTTGTTTGAGGCAATGCCATTTGCATATTTTTGCTTTTGTTGCTTTTGCAGTTATGCCCAAAATGTTATTGCCAAGACCAATGTCTAAAAGCTTTTTTCCTATGTTTTTTTTTTCTAATAGTTTTCCAGTTGCAGGTCTTACATTTAAGTCTTGAGTCCATTTTGAGTTGATTTTTGTATACAGAGTGAGGTAAGGGTCCAATACATTTCCTTGTGGTATCCAGTTTTCCCAGCACCACTGATTAAAGAAACTATCCTTTTCACATTTGTGTGTTTATGGCACCTTTGTCAAAGATCAAATTAAGTCTTAAATGTAGCTCTTCACTTACATTAACTTAGTTTACTTGCCTGACAGCTTTAGAATCAACAAACTCAAGTTATAATTGTCTTTGACATCACGATAGATCTTTAACAATTTAAATAGTGCTTTGGCTATGTTAGGAAGCAACCTGATCTTATAATATTTTCAATTAACTTTTAAAAGGTTTACATAAAATGAAATGATCATAAATCCAATGCTCACTGCAGCACTGTTCATGGTGGCCAAGTCATGGAAACAGCCAAAGTACCCTTTGATAGATGACTGGATAGAGAAGCTGTGGTACATATGCACAATGGAATATTACTCAGCTATAAGAAAAGATGAAATAGGGCCATTTATGACAACATGGATGGACCTTGAGATCATCATGCTGAGTGAGATAAACCAGACAGAAAAAAAACAAGAACTATACCACTACACTCATTATGTGGAATATAAAACTGAAAGCAACAAAGAAACAAAAACTATGGACACAGTCAGTAGTTTAGTGGTTGCCTGAGGGTAAGAAGGGAGGAGGGTGGGAGAGGAGGCAGTGGGAGTCAAATATATACTGATGGAAAGAACTGACTCTGGGTGGTGAGCACATAACACAACACATAGATGATGCGCTATAGAACTGTACACCTGGAACCTATGTAATTTTTGCTAACCAATGTCACCCCAATAAATTTAATAGTTAAAAAAAGAACAATAGGTTTTAAATAAGTATCACAAAGGTATCTAAAAGATATAAAAATAAAAACCAAAATGAAATGTTCTTTTTTAAGATTTACTTTGGTACCTTGGAGGTATGACAGATCTGCTTTACAGAAACTGTGAGATGGTCTGATCTTTATTTCATGGGAAATTAAGTCTTCTCCGTCCACAGTCTCAGAAGATCACATTTAGAATCATAATTTATTTTGTTGAAGTTTTATTTTTTAAAAAGTAAAAATCATTATTGACATTAATGGTGTTGTGGCGGAAACAATATATACTGGAAACCAAAACAATTAAAATTTGAAAACTTTTTACACATAAAATACCCAACTCCTTTGAGTGAAGAGGTTTGACTGTGAATGTCATGGTGTAAGTTACACAAACTCAATACGTGGTGATAGCTGAGGGCCTAAAGAAACCAGGCGTTCTCTGCAGAGCTTCCCCTACTTCCAACCTACAGAAGTTGAGGTCTTCTTAAGAAGCTTTCTTCTGTCTTAAAAAGGAAACATCTGTTATAACAAGGACTTGAAGACCAAGGCATGGCAAATGAAGAGAAAGCAAGTTCAAAAGCCCTGCTCACTTGTCAACTTCAAGAAAAGTCTTCCTCCATCTGGCATGTTAAGTATTTGCTTAGAACAGGGCACTGTCTTAAATACTCACTTCACTATCAGATCAGGTATAGATCACTCAATAATGGAACACAGGTACTGATTTCTAAGAATCATATTGAGAAAGGTATGTTTGCTTCCAAGAAGACAGTCACAAAAGTGACCTTTTAAAATTATCGAATGGTGATAGAATAATAAAACCCTGGGAACTTGAGAACAAGGCTGTTTTGGATGGCCGATGATTAAGACTCATCAATCCAAAGTCTAGTCAATGATCAGATTTTTACCAGAAAAATGAAATTCACACATTTCTTAAGTGTTCACTTGGCATTTCCTGTCTGAAGAAGTTCTTCCTCCCATCTAACCTAAATTTCTTCTGTTATCATTTAAACCAACCAATTTTCCTTGATTTTATCTGGAGTATATAAAAAGATAATACATCATTGTCCTCAGAATAATAACTAACTTCACATATTATGAGACAGCCTTTACATGTACCCGCTTCTCTTCCTTCCTGAAGAAATAACCCTAGCTTCACATCTTCTCCTTATTGGTTATGATGTCAAAATCATCATTACTGTGATTCTTCCGGATTTCTCCATAGACTCTATGTTCCTTTCAACGTGGGACACTCAGATCAATGTAAATGTTACAGTGAGAGGCTCTCAGTACTGCTAAGTTTAAATGCAGAATACTTCCTAGTTCTTTTATGCTACAACCTTCTCTCAAGATCTTTTTAAACATGGATCAACAACGTAGAACAATAAACACAGTGCAATTTTTTTTTCATTTTAACAAGGAATTCAAAGAGAAAGGATGTTCAAGAACATGATACATGTATCCAGAAAGCCCATACAAAATATTAAAATGCATTCCAAACTCAAAAGAAGCAACAAATAAGTTGAAGTCTGTTCAATAATTGCCCTGCATAAGCCAATGTTGAAAGACGTAGGCCTCTCGGTTCTGCTCTGGCGCCCTGTGTCTGTTACATCTCCAGATTTAACGCTGCAGCTTGAGAGATTCAGCAGAATGCATTACCGCGATTCACAGGAGTTCATCACCTCCAGCAATTAATTTTATCCAATTTATCAATTTAGTCATTCTAGGCATACTTGAATAATACGTTTCAAGAATTTAATCAAATACCATTTTTGATTAGCATTAGGTTGAGAGTTGGAAAAGAGGCAACTGGAGGTTTTTATTCAATAATTACAAAGAGCCAACTTGAATTCAAGTTGACATCACAAACAAACTTCATCTGACTTCAGAAAACAACCACCAGGCATTTTTTTCTCTTTTAATAACGTTGCTGAGAAGAAAGTGGTCATGGAGATCCTCACTGGCAATACACTGGGAAACGCCAGCTCTAGAAATAACCGTAAAAGCCAATGAAGCTCGTTGACAGGGTCGATGCGTATATTAGGGCCACGTGCTTTGGCCTCGAGTGCGCACTCAGCTTCACCAGTATCGTTCATCCCTGTCCCGGGAGGAGCCACTTCTGTCAGCGTCCCTTTTGAGGGGTCCGGTTCTGCCATGAATGATCCCTCACATCTGAACCTGTAAGGTTCATCCGAGCACTCTCAGTCCTCAGTGTCCTCTAACCTGGAACAACTGTTGGCCCAGTTGGGCATAGCCCCCCACTTCTCACTTTGACTCAGCACATGAGCTTACTCTGGGTATTTTCTTCATCCCGGGTCTCTGCAGCATCTCTAGGGAGATGCCATTAGGTCTCTGAAGGAAGCACAGAGCAGACCAGTGCCGGCCTATTTAGTCTGCTGCTCGGAACCAGTATTAGTGTCTTTCTTCCAGTTGAAGATAAACAGTGAGGGCTCCCCACAGTGGCTTCGGTTCTTAATGTTGCAAGACTCCCTGCTCCTGACCTAAACCCATGCAGTGGGTCCCACCCAGCTTCCAAGAAGAGGGGTATCCAGGAACCTTTTTTGGTCCCTAACACGGTCATGCCATGAACATCACCTTCTCAGAACTAACTTGTATTTCAGGATCTGAGCTGCAAATATAAATACACAAAATATGTTCCTTTCCTTCCATTCCATCACCCTCACAGGCCCTTCCTCTGATGGCCCCGATTTCATGGTCCACACTTAAACAACACTGTTTTAGGATCTGCACTTCCTTTGCTTCTTTTCCAACTACTGCAGCTTCTAGACGGAGGCCTCAGGCACTGCTGAGAAAAATCACAGAGGACTGTGCGGATTGGTACGACCACAAACGTATGACGGTCCAGCACAGCTGAACGGCCAGGGTCACCTGGAAACCTTCCAGGACCTCTTTATATAAAGCATTGCTAAGCAACTGCCTTTTCTTCCGGACACGGGTTACTCCAGGTCACCACCATGTCCCTCATATCCCCGATCGCCGTGTTTACTCCCTGACTCTGAGAAGAAAAGCCAAGCGATAAAAAACCATTCTGGGGGATGTCCTCAGCTCCTCCCACACCCGTATATCCAGATGCACAAATGTGGCCACCCCCACCCCCAGCCAACTTAGTTTCTTCCCACGTCAGGAAACGCAACATCATGGATTCCTTGTGATTAAGACCATGTCACCACCGTGACATGTGTAATCCATGTCATGACTGGGAATATCATCATTGTGACACTGCCAATCTCTGGCCCACCCTTCTGAGATCCCTTATGCATAGATGCTGAACGACGCTAAGTCTCTCTCGTCTTTTAAAAAAACAACGGCCCTCTCTGGATCTGCAACCTTCTAGAACAGTGACGTTAGTGGTCAGTGTCAAGGGTCCAAATGTGTCCATGCCTGTAGACCCAGTGAGTCTACTTTTTAAATCTTTCTTAAGGATGTGTCTTAAAATGCAGATACATATTAAGGCACCAGAGGTTTATTGCAGGTCTTTATAGTAGCACGCAGAGAAAATAAATAAAACTGAAAAGTACCCTGAACTGCCAATAATAAGAGATATTTTTATATGGTATCTGTTAAATGATTTCAAAAAATGGTAATGCCTACGGTATAATGCTGAGTTAAAGAAAAACAGAATATAAAATAGTACATGGAATATTACAGCAACAATGTAAAATGGTATTTTCACGATAATTATATGAAGGAAATACACTGAGTTGTTAAGTAAGTTTATCTTAGAATAGCAGAATTGTAAATGTTATTTTCTTCTTTGCACTTGCCTGGATTTTTCAAAATTCACAGGTTATTCAGTTAGGAAAAAAAATGCTTAATGAAAATAATATCAGCGAGTTCAATAAAAATCGGTCCACATTCTATCTGAAGGCCAAGTACTAAGTAAATGTCAGAGTGCTTTCAACAAATAAATCTTATCCCCAGGGAGATTGCACACTATTCAGGAGGTCCTGCAGGGCCCCCTGACCAGACAGTCTGGACCCACAGCCTGTCTCCCTGCCATACAATTATGCAGGCTTTAGGACAGAGAAGGTCGGCAAGGAATGACAAAGATAATCACACTGGCCATTGTAAGAGGAGGGAGTCCTAGTCATTATCTTTCTCTCATTTCAAAACAATGCTACCTAATTCTGTTCTTGAAATGAAGGAAGTGAGGGAGCAAGCCCACGCGAACCCGCAGGTCAGTCCTGACTCACCGTAACCAGAGCATCGCTTGGACCACGGCAGGCTGCAGTCCTGCAGGTTGTGTAACACACATGAGTGGGTCACACGGCCAGCATGGTCTTTTTTTTTTTTTTTTAATTCATTTTTATTGTTAGACTTATTGGGGTGACATCTGTTAGCAAGGATTACATAGGTTTCAGGCATACAATTCTACAGTGCATTGTCAACTTGATGTATAATAAGTTCACCACCTAATGTGACTTCTCTTTCCATCACCTTATCAGCATGGTCTTAATCAGAAGGAAGAGAATGGATCAGAACAATCCCATACAGCAAGGGTGCGTGTTCCAATTGCATAGACTTCCACTGTGTAGTGGTGTAAAATGCTTTTCTTGCTATTGGTTGTGGCCAAAAGGAGGAGGAGGAAGGCAGAGAAGAAGGAGATAATGACAAAGAAAGACCGGAGCCTGGTGAAGGGGCCACCCCCAGTGAGGGAAAACAGCAGGGGGAGAAACGTTCTAACACGGCTAGCCAGGAAGGGAATGCTCACGGAAAAACCGCTTTGTATGTAGTGGTAATGTTTAAACTCAGAGTACTGAGTACCAGGAGGACTGTGTGTGTGTGTGTGTGTGTGTGTGTGTGTGTGTGTACGTGCATGTGCGTGCGTGCACGTGCATGTGTGTGTGCATGTATGTGTGTGTGTTCATTCCACCACCCCCCCCACGTTGGGAAGCAACTTTTTGGAGTGGGTCTCTGGGGGGTGGCAAAGCACTGCTGTGCAAACGGTCAGAAAGCCGCCCTTCAAGAAGGGGAGGGTAAATATATTCTTGAATCAATATAGAGCCAACAGTGAGTATCTTTGGACTTAAGTGTGCTTTTAATTATTTCCTTATTTTGTACATTTCTGTCTTTTAGTGTTTGTTTTTTTTTTACAATGAACATGTAATCGTTTCATCTTAAATAAAAAGTATTATTCCCTATTCAAATAAACAAGAAGGGCAGTGTAAGAAAACATAGCTAAGACCACTTATGAAAAATGGGAAGATGCCCCCGTGGGGGGCAGGAATCAATGCAAACCTCCTTTGCTTAGAGCTGTCAAGTGAAATGGAGTTACCTCCATCAGTCATGGGTGGTGGTTTGCAGGCCCTCACCATTTCAAGATCCATCTAAGATGATCTCAGAGGAAATAATCACATTAGCAGCTAAATTAATTGCAGTTCAGAGAGACCTCAAGGCACAGCTCATTCATGCATTCAACCTGGATTTATTAAGTACCTACTATGTGCATATAAAACCTGCAAATGCAAAACTTGGTTCTTTACCTTGAAGAGCTTATAATTGTGATAAAGAATCAAAAGAAATATCAGGGTAAACATATTGAATTAACCACAGGCTTTTATCTCCTCTACCTCCCAAAACACCACTAAAGTGACATCTGTAGACTTTTTAAAAATGCACTCACCCCCAAAGACTAAGAGAACGCAGCAGAGATGTGATCACAGTCAAGCAATCTTCAGAATGTGGAAGGGCGCTACCTGACTTAACCACATAAGGCAAACTCTTAACACAAAAGGCAGATTCCGAAGAGAAACAGCCTGATTCTCCCCAGATGCTGCCTGAGAGCACACGTGTTGGTACCAGCGTCCTGGAAGACAAGCAATAAGGCAACACCCTGAAAACCGGGAGAGTGGCTGACGGTCCACCCCCAAGTATAATTAGCACTGACCACCTGCAGCATTGTCAGGGGCTGCAGCTAAGTGAGACCACACATGTGCATGCCCACACACAACACACATGCATGTGCACCACAATAGGTCCCCGAGTGCTTTATTCAAAGGTACAGAAAGTTAGCGGAGGCCGCGCAACTCAAGCGCCTCCCAGCATGGCTTCCTCTGCATCCCCAGCGTCAGTGACGAACAGCAAGCACTGCTGCTGATGCTGTTCATGCAGGCAACACCCCACCCAACCAGAGAAGCTCAAATTTGTGCGAGGACATGCTACTGGTGTGCATATTTAAGGCTTACATATCTCTCAGGGTACTTACACACACCATCTGTGCCCTTAAGAATACTTATAAATGCCTGCAACCCTTTGGATCGTAAACCTTACTCAAGGCCTGCAAAACCGCATGACTGCACTCAGAGAGAAAGGGGTTTCTGCTCTCCACCACCAGCTTTTAGTCATGAGACTGAATGGTTCTTCCCCGGAGACACTAAATAGCAGAAAAAAGGCCTCTGGGTACTAACAAGGAAGGCTTCCAGGCAACCTGACTGTGCCCTCAGAACTGCCTGTCAGCATCTCAGGTACCTTACCTTCAAACATGAGCGGAGACCCAGGATCACCAAACATTTGAGAATGGTCTCTAACATGGAAGAATGAGATGGAAAACAACAACTGAAAAGGAGTAAACGACTGGTTACAGTAGGAAAGTATGGAGAAGTACCGACTGCCCACACCCACACCCACACACACCCACACACACACACACACACAAATGAATGTGCTCGGAGCGAAAAGATGGGGTTCCTGTATCAATAAAACAGCACACCGTTCTATGAAAGAGAGAGAGAGAGAGAGGAAACATCTCCTGAAATGTAAAAAGTATAACAAAAATAAAGTTCAAGAAATTGGAACAAAACAGAAAAATAGATGGAACATTAGAAAAAAAAGATAAAACTATTAGGGGTCAATACAGAAGATGTAATATTCAAAAGATAGGACAGAGATCATGGCAAGAAAGAAAATCTCAAAGAAATAATTTTAAAAATAAAAATGTCCTAGGCCTAATGAAATTAGCCTTCAGATCAGAAAGGCTCTTCACGTGGCCAGGGCAATGGATTTTAATAAAAGTACAGCATGAAACTTCTGAACACTCAAGGTAAAGAGAGGCGGCTCAGAGATTCCAGGTGGACAAAAAGTTGATGTTCAGTGGGTCAGAAATCAAAATAGCACAGGCCTCCTCTCCTGCAGTTGGAAGACTAGAAGTCTACATTTAGCCAAACTATCAGTCAAGCGAAAGGGCCAAAGAAATTTTCGATGTGCTCGTGCAAGCAAAGACTCAAAAAACAAAGAAAAAAATAAAGAAGAAATTTGCATCCAGTGTATCTGTCTTAGAAAGCCACTAGAAGATACCTGTCATCAAAATGAGGGCATGAATGCAAAAAAAGGAATTAGATGTGTTATTTAGGGCACAGGGAATCGAAAGCAAAATGATGGCAAAAAGAAGAGGCCAGAATAACACCCATGTGTCAAACCAAGAAAGCAACCACGCCAGATGCAAGTGGTGGGGGCTGGAGGGGTACAAGGGAGTGGAGAGCAATAGAATTTACAGCTCAGGGCTTCAAGCATTTGAGATCTTGCTCCCTGGCATATGACATCAGTTTGGCTCAAATAAACCGTGTTCAAATTTTCCTAATTGAGAGAGAGTGAGAGCATGCAGGGTGTCGCTGAGCATCATAAGCTTAAAACTGGGATTACCTTTCTCCAGATGCAACAAAGCCCACCAGCACTTGTATTGTATGTCTGCCATATCTTCTAGCAGCTTCTCCTGACTTAGTTTTCTGGCCTAAAGAGCTTAACAGCTCCCACACACCAAGAGATCTGGCTGCACTTTTCCCTCTGCCAGATCAAGTATAAACAGTACACACGACCGCTCTGAGCACTCGCTCCTTCAGGACCCCGCCATCCTTATGTGTGTGTAGGGACAAATCCTTTAACAATTCCTCATCTCCTTCCGCTAAGCCGGCTCTGAGAGCCCCAAGCCCTCCCTGCAGGTCGGCCTTTGGTCTGAGCCCGTCAGAGGGGCTTTCAGAACACAGAAAAAGTGATGCCCACTGCTCCTTCACTAGCCTCAGATACTCGCCTACTCCAAGGGGCCCAGGGTACAGGCCGAGTTGCCTTTTCTACGAAAATCATTCGCTTAAGGCTTCAGGGACCTACTCCATTACAAACTACTAGCATCCCAGGGAAATAAGAGTTGTCAGACTGCTGTTTCCCACAATTCATTTGTACATGTCCCTAGTGTGAAGGTTCATCCACAATCTGCCAGTGCTCTAGTTTAGTGAGCCTCTGAAACAAACTTGTTACATGCCAGAAATTAACATTTTAGTGCTTTCAAATTTGTTACATGCCATCCAGCCAAAACTGGTTATATTTCAACCACCGCTTCGGACTGGGCCCAGGGCCTGCTGTTGCGTTCACCGCTAGGCCACCACGATTTGATTGATGGCACCGCAGGCGTGTATCAGTAGGCCAAGTCACATGCTTGGCCAGGGACCGGGGGGCGGGGGGTGGGGGGTGGGGGTGGGGGGTTGTAGAGCAGCTTGGTGATTAAATGAAAGACTCTGCTAACAGGCAGCTGGAGAACCTGCCTTTGACTCCCGGCTCTGTCACGGATGTGCTAAGTCACCTTGGGAAGGTTAAGTGATCTTTCTGCTCCTGGGTCTCCTCTACACAATAGGGATGGCAATAGTGATGACATCAGTAGTGCTGGGGGGATGCAGAGCACACGTTTAATCTCTTAGCCAGGGGCCCAGCACAGAGTGACCTCTCAATAGATGCTTGTGTCACTAATACATCAGCCAGGAGACTGCCCCGCCCATCTATACTCCCAGTTACCTCTGGGAGTAAAAATCTCTCTGCTCCTTCCTTGTCAGTCAGACCATTCCCTTTTCACAGACTGGTTCCATGCTCTGATGGAGAGACAGCCATTTCACAGGTAGGTCCCCAGGAAGGCACTTCACTGACCCTTTGGGTAATAATAAACTGTGCAATTTCTAGCTGACTGGCTACCTTGTCTCCTTAACCTCCTGGTCTCATCAGTCACCTATCTGTTGCTTAAATGTGTTTACCCCAGATGGCCCGGATTTACAGGCAAGTCATTCAAGTTCTGGCTTTCCGCTGGTCTTCTGATCATGTGTTATTCATTCTCTCCATTTCCTTTAGGGGTTCCCATTTTTCCCACTCGTATATATGTGTGGTCCAGTTTCTTTTTCTATAGTTGAATAATGGCAGTTACTGCGCTCAGTTTTAGGTTTCACTTCCCCCTTGACTCTTCGCTTGCACCCATCCCTCCGCTCTGGTGATCATTCTCAGAGGCAGCGGCGTGACTACATGGGACACAGGGCAGGTGTAGCACTGAACCAGCTGTCATCTCCCCTCCAGGCCCCATGCCTTCTATGAAGTGAAACAACAGGATCACATAGCAAATACCTTTCACGGGCTGGGCCAAGGCAGGTGACATTTTCAATGAGGGTAAAGGTTCAGAGTAATATAATAGGGGGTGGAAGAGACAAGAGTCGAACTCTAACTCACAAGTTCCAACTCAAGGGACAGCCACAACTCAGCCACAGTCAGATGTGGCCAAGGAAAAAAGCTCTCAGCCAGTATTGCCAGGTCTTCAGGTTCATTTTTTCCAAACGAAGCCTGAAATCTGGATGATTACATGAAGTACTGAGATTATTTTAATGTCAGCAATGAATAATAATAATAACACAACCCTGTTCAACTGAACAAAGCGCATCGTGAGCGGTGGCAGTCTGCCAGCTGCCTTTGGGCCGCAGGCCTCGCTGGAGACTGCAGCGCTGGGTGACAGCTGAGTCCCTCATTTCACTGACACCACTGACAGCTCCACTACACTTAGTCGATTTCCCCTTTTCTGCGGCTTCCGAATTTACCTCTTTGGGGAAGTGGCCCTCTGGCCCGCGAACCCTGCTTGCACCTCCCAGCCTAATTCTGAGATCAGAATCTCCCAGTGATCCTTATCCAACACCTTTTGTAAGTTTATTGTCTGCAGATTTCCAGCTCAGGTTTCTGTTCCACAAGAACGGAGGACAGTGTTGACACGGAGAAGTGACATCTACCCGATGTCAGCATTTCCTTTCTGGCTTGTCACATCCACCGTTTTCTTAAAACAAAACGATGAAAACCAGCCACAGGGGCCGATGCATTTCAATTCTTTCCCCAGTCCTTGCACACCATCTGGTGGCAGGACTTTCCACTTAGGACGAAGTGCTCCATAAAGAAGGACAATCAGGGGAACCAGGGGAGGAGCAGGAATTAAGAAGAGTCCAAAAAGAGGGACAGTTAAGGGGAAAAAAAGGAGTAAGATGGATGCAAAAGTCACGAGTGATCCACACGTGAAAAGGATATCTGCTGAGAATGGGCTAGTGGTCATTCATGGAAAACTCTAAAGAGCCCGCTGTAAAGAAAATTCCTCATGAAACGATCTGCTCCCCATCCAGCCGTGCGCACCCTAAGAAAGGAAGTGTGGCTACAAGGGTGGATAGCTGGGGGGTTATTCTCAAAGAATTGGATCAGCAACCTGTTGGGAGTCGAAATGCATCACCTAAAAATTCATACGTGCAAGTCCTAACCAGCGCCACCCCCCGCCCAGGACCTCAGAACGTGACCTTGGTCATTCCAGGTATAATTAATTATTCACAGTTAAGATGAGGTCACACCAGAGTGGGGCAGGCCGCTAACCAACAGGACAGGTATCGCTTTAAAAGGAAGTTTGGACACAGGCACGCGCACAGAGAGAACGCCACGTGAAATGAGGGCGGACATTGGGGTGACGAAGCCGAGCCAAGGAATGCCAAAGAGGGCCAGCAACGTGCCAGGAGCCCAGAGAGGGGCAGGGGACAGGTGGTCTCCCAGAGTTCCCGCGGGGAAGCAGCTCTGCTGAAACCAGGTTTGGGACTTGCAGCCTCCAAAACTGTGAAACTAAATTTCTGGGATTTAAGCCACTCAGGCTGTGACACGTCATTACAGCAGGCCTAATGCACGGCTTAGCTTGTCTCTAGCTTGGAATTTTATGTCTTTTTTTTTTTTAATCTCAAAAATAGTCTTCATTGTTTTCTATGTCATTGCAATTCAAAATCATAAAACCAAATCGTCTACATTCCAGAGATTAAATAAAGTCAGCAGATTCCATTTGACCTAGCCAATATTTATTCAGCGTCTACCACAGGGAGGCATTTAAAATGAAACAATCGCTCATTCCCAGACTCACAAAATGCTAACATTAGAAAGAACAACAGAGCTGACTGGGGGCAAACGTCCTCCTCTTAAGATGACATGCGGACCCCAAGAACCGGTGGTTGGACCCTCAATCAAAGTGTAGTTACAGTCAACAACAGACTTACAATGGTCTCCTAGTTCCCGGCCCAAGGCCCTTTGCACTTGACACCTCAAACCACTTTTTGTTTCCTGGCAAAGCTGAACCCCTCCTGTTGTTGATTTTTTTTCTATTTATGCAAATAATTATAACCAGGCGAGTCTTACGCTAAGACCAGAGGCCTACTTATAATGGCTGGCATGCACTGAGCACGTTCCCAACACCATGCTCAGCACTTCACAGGCAGTACCTCATTTGAGCTTCATTAAAACAGGTAAGAGGTAGACAATATCATTACCCCTGTTTGATTGCTGAGAAAACCGGAGCCGCCAAAAATGAAGTACCTTTGCTCCACCAGGTCCATCAGCTAGAAGTTTCCAGAGATTGATCTAGAGCCCACGCTTTAACTGCCCACGCAATATCACCTCCTTGAGTCGAAGCAAAGACACAGACACTGGCAACAATGAGGCCTGCTTCACCCACTTTTAAAGTCAATGTGACATTGAACCACTTTTACAACTAGAAGGTACTTCTTAAAGCTCTCCTCACCCCATCCAATAACAGGAACTTCTGTGCCAATCTTAAAAATGAGCAAGGAAGGACAAGAGGTCTGTGCTTACAGAAATGGTGACAGAAGCAGTAAGTGTTCAACTGAAGACAGTGATGACATCAGCACTCAATCACTCTGGGTCCCTACTATTAAATATAGCAGTGACAATAAGATGGGGGAAAACAATGCTTTAAGCAAAGTTTAATCAATTGGCAATTTTTGCTAACAGAAAAAGATCGTCTGAAGTCATCTACGTAGTTGAACTAGATCAAGTGTGGGCCCTTATCGCTTATAAAAATAAGAGCAATGAGGAACTTGAACTTAGAAAAAAAATCAGTTGGCTATCTCTAGCAAGGGTTTATGGTGCTATTGAGTGGAAGAGCTATTACTTCCTTTGAGATTATAAAATAACTAACAGGCCCTGTACTGTAGGGAGCTCCCTGGGTGGGTAGTAAGGAGAAGGACGTAAGAAAGGAGAGGAAGGAGGTATGACTGCTGCTTGCAGGGGGCTTGCTTTCCCACTGAACCTGCATTCAGGCTTACGTTTCTTCCTTTCTTTCCTGATTTTGTTCAGGTGTTCATTCAGCCAGTAGTTACTGAATGTCTACAATGTGCCAGGCACTGTACCAGGCGATGAGGTTATCACCAAGAACAGGACAGATAAGTTCCTACCCTCAGGGAGCACACGTCCTAATAGGGAGAGATGGACAAGTAAACAGTCGGAATTACACCCAGGCATGGTGTCTTCCCGCAGAAGCAACACGAGGAGCCGTGAAAAGATAAACTAACTTTGTCTAAATAGATCAAGGAAGTGGCTTTGAAGATAAGACCTGAAAGAGGAAGAGAGTTAGCCAAATGGAAAGAAGCAGAGAAAGGAGAGGGTAGGGCTAAGTCGGGAGGACCAGGCAGAGGGAACTGTGGGTAGGAAACCAGGAGAGAAAGAACATGGTGTCTTCAAAGCACTGAGCACAGGACATCCGGCTGGTTGGCTGGAGGAGGGGGGAGATGGCAAAGGTAAATAGAAGGAGGGTCTCATAAGCTACAGTGAGGAGTGTGGACTTTGGCCTAAGAGTGATGGGAGGGAAGACACACAAGGATGGAGTAAGAGATGGCCACTATGGCTTCCCTCAGAATGGAGCCATGAGGACTGAGAGAAGGAGAAGAATTCTAAGCTAGAACCAATGGGCTTGGTGAGCTGTGGGGGTAAGGAGGAGAGAAGAGTCAAGAATCATTCCCAAGGGAGGTGGCCAATTTTCTGAGCCAGGGAAGCCAGGAGGAGTAGGAGATAAGCTGAAGGGGAGGGGTAGTCATGGGTGGCAGCAGGCTTGGGCACTATCCGGTCAAGTTCCAAGGTCCTCCGGGATGTAGACTTGTCCTCCAACAGAGGCTTAGAATAGAGCAAAGCTGAAAGAACTCTCCTAAATCATTTGGTTCAATCCCATATTTTTACATGAGGACACGGAGACACAGAGACCGGAAATGACGCCCCAAGACCACAAAGGGGGTGGGTAATATCAGATGGAGGAAGCAGGCCCACATTCGCCCGCACTGTGCTTCTCACGGAGCCGTAAACGTTTACTCCTCCCCATTCCCTCCCTAGAGCCAACGTGTCCGACTTGGTGGGATGGGCCACAGCCCGTACTTCTTGGCTGTTCCTTTTAAATTTTAAATTCACTAAAAGAGAGCATTCCAAAAGATCTCGGGAAAAAAATAATAATACTGTATAGACTGGGGGTATTCCAGTATTTTCCAGAAATGAACCATTTTCCAATAATGAACCACCTAACCAGCAATGCTTACCCAGAGGGTTCCAATGGATGTTATTTTAACGGTGTAGGAAAAATGACTAGTATTTATTTCCAAGGTTGTTTCAAACAGTTCACAGTTTTTTCAGTTCATATGACAGTATTTTCTTATGGAATGCAGTGTAAAATTATTTGTGGTCTTTGGCCTTTTTGATCCCTAGTAATGAACCCTCCCTTTAAAAAATAATTCCAGTACTATAAATTGTATTCTTGGGGACTATGTGAACTCTAAGACCTCTTAAGCAACTCTAACAAATAACCTCATGAATCCCAAATGCACCCCTTGTATTTCCTCTGAGACGTGTTAGAGCTCAGTGTGAAGTAAATTGTTAAGAATCTCATCAACGGTGTCAGTAAGGAGCATTTTTCCTGAAGTTCTGGTTCTACTCTATAATCCACAGTTCTAAAAGGAAATATCTTTCTGCAAACCATATAGTCCAGGACTTCCTGCAGATGAAACTACAATCAATAAACATCTACATCCTTGGGTATACAAACCAGAATATTCTAGAACCCCAGTAAGATGGTTTTCTCGTGACTGCAATCTTTGTCATTGTGTTCAAATCTGAACACTTCCATCAATCAAAATTTCTGTACTGGTTATAGGGCAGACTAACCTTTTTCTATGACTGCTGGAACCCTGTTTAAAGCAACTTTAAACTGTAATGATGTTATCAAATGGGAGCAAATATATCTACCATCAGTCAAGTGAGAAGGTTTGTTTTTCTTCTTATTCATGTAAATTATTGGTACTCAATGAAGACAATCCACTCCAACTGCAATGTCTATCATCATATAGGTCATAAATTCACTTACAGGTCTTCCTCTTGCACAATGTTCAAAGTCAAATGCATCCAGTTAAGTTTTAATTTATAGCCAAGATGAGTCCAGAGGAGCCAAAATGGCAGGCAAAAACGATGCGGTTAGAAAGGTTTATAACACCCCAAGTTCACCATGTAATTTTAGTGTTACTAAATGTAACAGCTCAGAAGTGAAAAGTGGAAGTGCTTTTCACTTCCTGCCACAATTAACTGGCTTTACCCTAATAGCATGACACTTGTAAGAGGGCAAAGGTGATGGGTCAGGCCACACGTGAAGAAAACCTCTCTTACAAGTCCCAGGACAGCAGGTCACTTACTGTCTTGGTGCAAAATCTGTATACCTGACTTCAGGAAACAATGTGGGAAATCTGAGGTAACAAAAACAAGAGACAGGGACCATGAACATGGCAGCTTTGGCTCCAAAAGATAATGAGTCCGATGTTCCTGACCTTGGAACGCACAGCACAGATGCGGAACACAAGATGGCTTTATTCCAGAGTAAGGACAACGTTGAGTTGTGACCCACCCTACCCTGCACCTCCCTTTCCCACAGGCTGCACAATGGCACTTTAATATCTATTTTTAAGTCGTGATGAGAGCCAGGTAAAGCTAAACATGGAGAACCTCCCAATTGATGCCTTGGTTCACACTCCTGAATACAGGTCCCACCCATGGCTCTGGCATGACGAAACAGCCAACAGGCAGTGGCCGAGCAACATCCCACCCCTCTGAATTAGTGGCTGCAGACCCACGCTGCCAACACGGAGGTGTAACTGCCACTTAACTCCACAATGCACACACAAGTGAGCGGGCCTGCTTCGCCCTTGCCATACCTCCCTTTGTTCCAGCTTTCCAGGTCACTGATTCCAAACTCCACGAGACAACAGACAAGACTAGGATCATGTCGATCAAATGAAAGGAAGGGGAGTTTTTAAAGCAAGGCTACACATGGGAAAATCTGAAAATCGTGTTTGTGTGTCCATCTCAAATATGAAATCTTAGGAAAAGATGCAATGTCACAGCAGTGTTGTAGGAAAGAGGCACTCCCATTCTAGTTGGTTGAAAACCACCTTAAACTAACAGCTGGAATAATATAGGCCTGAAACTCATGTGTGGACAGCTATGAGCCAGAACCTGCGGGAAAACATGCACAGAGAAGCAACTGCAGGAAGGATTTGCCCCCGAATGGCCAGCAAAGGAAAGGCCTTGGAAACCCGTCAGTGGGCTTAGAAGAAGGAAGCAGTGACTACTGCAGGTTTCATGTATTTTTATGGACATTTTCCATAAAATGAAGGTTGTAGCAGAAGGCGTTTATAATACACAGTGCTAGTCCAAGTATACCAGAAGCCTCCATTTCTAACACTGAGGGAGCAAGTCCAGAATGACGAGTGTCACAAGAGAGTCCGTACCGTACTCAGTAAAGGATTTCTAAATTTGAGAGAGAGACAGAGAGAGACAGAGAGAATGTGAGACTTTTAACTTCTAGAAAAATAAAAATACATACTTGAGTACAAACACAAGAAAAACTCCCTAGCAGGCATCCTTGCCAAGTTAAAAAGAAGCCCGACGGGTTTCAGCTGAGTGAATGACCACATACTTTTATTGCTGATTGCCAAACCCCTCCCGGTAACCACACGAGTAAATGTAAAACACCGGCCTCATGAAATTCATGGTCACATCGCAATCTCTGATGTAAACAAAAGATTATTTTTATATCATTTTAGCTACATATTTTCTATCACTTATCTGATTACGTTTAAAATAGTCTATATCATGTAGCTCCGTCTGCTGTCATTTTAGCTGCATGTTATTATATATCATTTTAGATCTCCCTTTTAACTTTTTTTACTTTTGAAAGGTGACTTTATACTTTCAATATTTAGAATATATGTAAATTCTTCATATAAAAATATGTATACATACTCACACATGTGCTTGAGATTGTAAACTTTCTTTCTGGGACCCTAATAATTTAAAATATTTCTCATGTGTACATTTTATAATATTTGAAGCAAAAAAGGAATAGTATAAACAACATTTCTATGGTTCTCTCAGAGTGCCATTTTAGGTGTTTTTTTTTCTCTTTACATTTCTGTTTTTTCCAAACTTTCCATAATAATTAGGTATTATTATTACAACATTTAAAAGTGTAAACACAGCTAGGGAAATACAGAATAGAGTAGCTCCTCCAACACAGGGCTCTCTAGGATGCTGAGGTCTGGGGGCAGAGCCACTCTTCAGGGACACTAGAAGGTCGCGAAAATAGGGCCTTGTTGACGCTGGTCCAGAAAGAGCCCAGCCTCTGTCAGCATTTCCTTAATCAGCCACGAGGCCTTTCAGTAATTGAAATGAAAATTTTAAAGCAAGGTAAACGTAAGAGTTTCAATTCGAATGATAAACCCTTTTATTTTAGCAACTTCTTTAAGGGGAGACGTGAAGAGATCACACTGTATTTTTCTTGTACTCCAAGAGCTACATGGCACGGCTCAGGGAAGAGCCTCTGCTGAGCATCCCTGTGGAAACTTCGGAAATTCTCGTCGTGATGTGCTCGGATTTGAGAGTTCTCGTGGGTTTCTAGAGCTAGAGTTTCAAGTCTTGTCACCTCAGTAACACAAGATTATGTAAGAAACTTGAACCTCGCCCTTATCACCACTCAGAGTCTGTGTGTTTTAGGCTTTTTCATGTCAACTAATAATTAATAATAATACTTTTTTTGAAAGGATATGAAACAAATAGTTAAATTCTTCTCCAATGGCAAAGACCCCAGAACACG